>CANYCX010643589.1:0-11571 GCA_948193385.1 Breynia disticha f. nivosa
TATCGGGGGTCTGGACATGCTATTAAATGTCTGAAAACATTCCAAACCGAGCCAAAAACCTCCAAAACACTCTCAAACTCTCTCCAAACTTCTCAAACTCATTCCTAAGCCTTTCCCAACATCAAACCTACCAACAAACATCATCTTAGCAGCGGATTAACAACAAATCAAGCCTCAAATCCATCCTAAGGTTCTAAGTTTCGGGAAGAGGTAAGATTTCTCGATTTTAAATTGTAATGTGGTTGAAAATAGCTTCATTTATTAGGGTTTTGATGGGGTTTTAGTGTAGGTTAAGATTCCATAAACCATTTACCCAAAAACATAGCATTCAATGAGATTTAAGGAATTAGGGTTTATGGAGAAATTTTGGGATTCAGGATAAAATGCTAGATAAATGAAAAAATAAGTATAGAATGTTGATTATCATAGTAAATGTGATTGAATGTGTGTAGGAAACAACAACCGGAACCTGAATCGGAGATTTAGGGCCGAATTGAGTCGCGGGAGCGCGAGGTAAGTGCTTTTATGCCACTTACTTGTTATGATTGAATCATTATGGGTTAATTCTTGTATGAATGATGTTCTTAATGGAAGATGAAAATGAATTTAGGCTTGATAAGTATGAAAATGCATGTTATGTGAGCAAAATGCTTACTAATGAGAGTGGTTTGACTTGTATGGTTGCTTGGTGATGATCGTTATTGATTGTATGATTATATTGTTGCAAAATGGGTTCTTGGGAATTAAATATGTGGACATTGTTGGTTGTTGGAATTTGTTGAGTGTGTATGGAATGTATAATGTAGTATGATGAGGTATGTTATGAATGCGAATTGGATGATTGTAGCGATGTGATACTTGTGCAAATGTAGGCAAGTATGTGATATGCTAGTTATTGAATGTGATGAGCTTATGTGCTTAAGATGTGGAATGAGTATGAAAGTTGGTATGGTATGGTATAAGTGTTTCTTGAAGATTATGGCGATATATGTTTGGCTTGTATGCGAACATGGCCTAATGGCACATTGTGAATTGACGATGTGACGATGTAATGATGTGTGTGTGAGCATCCATTTGCATGTTATGATTATTCCTTATTGACTTATGATGAACTCTCCGTGAGTTACAAAGTATATGTTGATGATCATGAGTTTGGCTATATTGAGCATGTTGGCTCGTGTTGTGATACGAATAAATTTGTGGAACATTCATATGCATGTGATTATGGAGATTTGAGATGAAATGCATGGATTTGTATTCATACATATTACATTGTGTTGGCATGGGCATGTGTTTGTTCATGCATCAAGAAAAGGAGCTTAAAGCTCACATGTGGTAAAATAGGGGATTAGCCTGAATGTTTAGAACACAAGAGCGAGCCTCTTAGTGTTATGTTTATGCCGAGCGAGAGCTCGATGCCGGCCAAGGCCTGATGGATTCTGACCAAATGGGGGATTAGCCCGATTATGAGAAAAATGGGGGATTAGCCCATATGTGACTTAATCCCGGGCCAGTCCCGATGATTTGATGCCGAGCGAGAGCTCGATGAATGTTGCCGGGCTAAACTCGATGATTATTAGACCCCAGGGTATACATATGTGTGGACAATGCATTAGCATTGCACGAGCATTCATTATGCATACATATTATGGAATGGCATGGAATTGAATGTGTTTGAGTTCGGTTACGATATGAGCATAACATGTAATTTAATGATATGGATGGATATAATCTTGTATGGTTAAATGTAAATTGTATGAGCGGTATGCTCTATCTAGATTGGTGTTATGCGTGAGGATTTGATGATAATAAGATAAGATTGATGGTATGGTTTACCTTCTTGTTGAATAAATGAATATGGAATTGAATAGCTTGATGTATAAATATGAATGAGAGAATGTTAATGGTGATTATGTGTGTGTATAAGATTTCAAAGAATGATTGATGTTATGTTAAAGTTTATGATTGTGGGTTTGATCCTTAAAGTGTATGTTAATTTGTGTTGTGTGATTAATTGTAAGAGGATGATAATTGTCATGTATTATGTATGATTAAGTGATAAGAGAATTATGGTGACTTATTTTGATAAGGTATATGTTGGGTATGTGTATGAGTTGTAAATAGTGTCCTCAATGTCTGTGAGGATGATTATGGATGTTCATGATTGTGCTTTGATCTTGATGTAAATGTGCAAGATATTAAAAAGGGGTTATGTTTCATAGTTGGTTAAGAAAGTTGATTGCTTGTGGTCAAATTGATTATGAAAAAGGAACTAAGAATGTATGATGATTTATGTATGCTTGCATTATAATTAATTTAATTGATTTAAGGATGTTAAGAGTGACTTAAAGATGCATAAAATAAATGGTTGAGATGTTAATAAGGTCAGTTTGAAATGCTTGGAGATGGCATGAATTGTATAAGTCTCGGATTGAGTCGAATGTGGCAGTATGTCACTGGAGCAAAATTAACGTATGCTACTTGCATAAGTAACATACGTTATTCCAAATTAGCGTATGCTAATGGGACCTTTTGGCATACGTTATTCTTGATAGAAAATCTGGAAAAATGATTGATGAATAATGTACGTTAATGGCTAGATACATCTACGTTAATTTGACCCAGAAACTCTATTTTGGTCTGAATAACAAACTAATGCGTACCTACAGTATCCTAATGATCTGGGATGTTATCCTTAGTGAATAAACACCTGGAAAGGAAGAATAAAACACGAAAAGGGAATGTATAAACATATGAATGATTTGTTGTGGCATGGCTTTAGGGCGCCATTAGTGAGGATAGGCCGGGATGGCCGAGTACTCCCCTGCACCCCAGCATGTACTGACACTAAGGGACAGCCTTACTGAGTATTAAAAATACTCACCTGTGTTTTGCTGGATTTTGTGCAGAGTGACGGGTATCAGGGACGGGACTACGTGATCGGCGAGGCTAGCGATGCGATACTGAAGGTCAGGCTCCATTTGTTAAAGTTGTTGTGAATGCTTTTCTATGTATGCATACATTACCATGGACGGATTTTATAGACATGTCATTCTAAGTGTATTTCCACAGCTTCTGCGTTTCAAACTAGAATTTATGAATGATTTGTATTAATGTGTTTGAAAACCATTCATTTGCGTTTCAAAAAATATAGTGCGATTTTCAGCTTTATTCAAAAACGAACATTTGAAAATTTGGCATCACACGATCTACTCAGTTTAGGCACGTCTCGTGCCATATAAACGTGCCACCAATTTCTTGGCATGGTTCCAATTTAATTAGGCATGTCTCGTGCGAAATGAATCATGACATAGTTTCAATTCCTTCTTAGGCACGACTCGTGCCTAATTAATTCTAAATGCACCTCATGCTTCATCTTCTCGTGCTAAATTTTTGCAATGAACTCATCTCCACTGTTTACAATTCTATTTATTTTACTTCCAATTTCTTTCCATGAAATCTGATTTTTCATATTATGAGTTTCCATTTCAATTCAATTGCAATTCAATTGATAATATTATTTTTATTTGTACTTAATTCAAGATGTTACACCAGCAGCAACAACCTCAGCAGTAACAGGCCCCTCAGTTAGAGTGAAAATTGGGTTTGGAAGACATCCTTTCTAAATTTATTCAAGTGGCTAATGCCCACATTTCTACAGTGGAGACCGCTACTTGCAACACTGAAGCCTCCATCCTCAACTTAGAAAAGCAAGTGTGGTAATTAGCGAAGGTAGTATTAGAAAGACAACCAAATGCTCTACCTAGTAACACAGAATTTAATCTGAGAGAGCATGTTCAATAAATCACGCTCCGGAGCGGTCGAGAACTTCCTCAGGTATCAACTATTGTTAAGAATACATCAACTGACACGTCTGTACAAGTACCTACTGAGAAGACCAATCTACTAGTTGACGAAGAGAAGTCGACCCCACCTTCAATAGAAACCCTAACCAAGGAGCCATTTCTGGAGTATAAACCCAAGATCCCATATCTGACTCGGTTGAACAAGAAGCCCATAGATGCGCAGCTTGGTAAGTTTTTGACATATTTAAGCAATTACATATTAACATTCCTTTTATGGAGGCTTTGTCGCAGATGCCCAAGTATGCTCGGTTTTTGAAAGAAATGTTATCTAACAAGCACAAGTTGGAGGAGATATCCATAGTTTTACTGGGAAAGGAGTGTTCTCCAATCCTACAGAATAAGCTGCCAGAAAAACTACAAGATCCAGGGAGTTTTGCTATAGCTTGCTCTTTTGGTAATTTGTTGTGTGAGAAGGCCTTAGCTGATTTAGGAGCAAGTATAAACTTAATGCCTTATAATATGTTTAAACAACTAGGCTTAGGTGAACCTCAGCCCACTAGGATGAGTTTGCAGTTAGCAGATAGATTGATAAAAATTCCTAAGGGGTAAGATTGAGGATGTGTTAGTGAGAGTGGATAAGTTATATATGTCCTATTGATTTTGTGATTCTAGATATTGATGAGGATGTTGAGGTCCCTTTGATATTAGGTCGTCCATTTTTTGCCACTGTTAGGGCTATAATAAATGTTAGTGATGGCAAGTTAGTATTGCGAGTTGGTGAGGAAGAGGTTACCTTTTTTATATCAAAGTCTTTACGTCGCTCTCTTGGACAGGATGACCATTGTTATTTTATTAGTTCATCTCATTCCTCTCTCTACTTGTTGGCAGGAATTGACATACACAGATCCATTAGAGCGATGTCTGATACAGAGCATAACTGTAGACACGGACGATATCCAAGTATCCTAATAAGTCACACACCTCAAAGCCTCAAACTTAATGATGAGCAAATTGCAATTTAATGCCTTTTTGGCCCCAAATAATAAACTGCCAGTAATAATCTCATTTGTTTTGTAGGATAAGGAAAAGGAGTAACTACTAACAATGCTCCGAGAGCATAAGAGAGCACTAGAATGGAAGATTGCAGAAATTCAAGGGATTGATCCATCATTTTGAATGCATAAAATTCTGATGGAGGAAGAGTATAAGCCAGTTGTGCAACCTCAACATCATCTAAATCTAAAGATGAAAGACTTAGTTCGCACTGAGGTAATCAAATTACTCGATACAGGTCTTATTTATCCAATATCAGATAGTGCATGGGTCAGTCCAGTACAAGTTATGCCGAAGAAAGCAGGGATGATAATGGTAGCAAACAAGAAGAATGAGCTAGCGATTTTCCACTGCCAATTGTTCACCAAATGCTTGAGAGGTTAGCAGGTCATTCTTTCTATTGTTTTCTGGATGGTCTTTCTGGTTATTTTCAAATTCAAATTGCACTGGAGGACCAGGAGAAGACAACCTTCACATGCCCTATGACACCTTTACCTATGGACGAATGTCGTTCAGACTCTGTAATGCTCTGGCCACATTTTAGGGGTATATGATGGCAATCTTTGACGATCTTGTCAAAGATATAATGGAGGTATTTATGGAAAAATTCTCTATATTTGGTGATTCTTTTGAGCAATGTTTGTAAAACTTGGTTCGTGTTTTAAAACATCACAAAGATACCAATTTGGTGCTCAATTGGGAAAAGTGTCACTTTATGGTCAACGATGACATTGTCTTAGGACATAAAATCTCCAGTCGTAGGATAGAGGTAGATCAAGCAAAGATTCAAATGATAGCAAATCTACTGCCCCTGACTTTTGTTAAAGCTGTAAGGAGTTTCCTAGGACATGCAGGGTTCTATCGTCGGTTTATAAAAGACTATTAAAAATCACTCGACCGATGACCCAGTTACTAAAAAAAGATGTAGTCTTTGATTTTAATGAAGCATGTTTATCTGCTTTCTAGTTACTAAAAACAAATTGACTCACGCTCCCATTTTAGTCGCACCTGATTAGAGTTTTCCTTTTGAGTTGGTGTGCGATGCTAGCGATTTTTCCATAGGCGTTGTTCTTGGACAACGACATGGTAGACAATTTCAGCCTATTTATTACGCTAGCAAAACACTTAACAAAGATTAGTTGAATTACACCACTACAGAGAAGGAGTTACTCGTTTTCGTATTTGCCTTTGATAAATGTTGCTCATATTTAATTCTTTCAAATGTTGTGGTTTTCACTAACCATGTGGCTTTGAGGTATTTACTGAATAAGATAGATGCAAAGCCCAGGTTGATTAGGTTGATACTACTACTTCAGGAATTTGACTTGGAAATCAAAGACAAATGTAGAGCCAAAAACATGGCAGCTGACCATATGTTCTCCTAAAATAACTCTCGTATAAACAGAAGAAGGAATTCTTCTCTGATATGAAGTACTACTTCTGGGAAGAAGCTTTTTTGTTTCTTATTTTCACAGATCAGGTTATCTGGTGATGTGTTCTTTTTGAGGAAGGATGATAGATTTTGAATCACCGTCATTCATGACCAACTGGAGGTCACTGCAGCGCCAATCGTACAGGGCAAATAGCGTTAGAGGCAGGTTTCTATTGGCCCATTCTATTCAAAGATGCGTAGAGGTATGTTTCTATTTGTGACAATTTTCAACGCTCAGGTAATATCTCTCGTGGTGATGAAATGTCTCAAAATTTTGTTGTTGTTTGCAAAGTGTTTGATGTGTGGGGAATTTACTTTATGGGTGCATTTCCTCCATCTTGTGGTCATAAGTACATCTTGGTTGTTGTTGATTATGTGTCAAAATGGGTTGAGGCACAAGCCATACCTACTAATGATGCTAGGGTTGTAGTGAAGTTCCTAAAGTCATTGTTTTCTCAGTTTGGCTCACCTCGAGCAATTATCAGTGATAGAGGTTCACACTTCTGTAACAGACAGTTCTCTAAAACACTTAACAGGTATGGTGTTACTCATAGAGTGTCAACTGCATATCACCCACAACCTAGTGGTCAGGTAGAGGTAACTAATCGATAATTAAAATGCATTTTAGAAAAGTCTATTAAGTGTCATAGAAAGGACTGGTCAGTCAAGTTAGAGGATGGCTTGTGGCCTATCGGAATGCTTTTAAGAAACCCATAGGTTTTACACCATTTAGACTAGTCTATGGAAAGGCATGTCACCTCCCAATTGAACTTGACCATAAGGCCTTTTGCGCCATTAGAACTGCAAATCTTGATCTATCTCTTACAGGTGCGCATAGAAAACTTCAGCTCAACGAGCTAGATGAATGGAGGATGGAAGGGTATGAGAACAGTAAGCTTTACAGGGAACGATCTAAACATTACCATGATCGGCGTCTCAAACCTACGAAGAACTTCGTCGAGGGCGACTATGTTCTTCTGTACAACTCCCGGTTGAGGCTCTTTCCTAGGAAACTAAAATCCAAGTGCTCCAGTCCATTCCGAGTGACTCGAGTCTTCCCCTATGGCACTGTCGAGGTATCTCACTCTGATAAAGGTACATTCAAAGTAAATGGTCATCGTTTAAAGTTATATCATGGACAGGTACACTTTCTGATGTTTGGCGACTGTTTTATGGTGTCCAATTGGTTGAAACAGTTTGCAAAACAATGTTTTCCAAAAAATTTGCAATTAAAATGGTTTACAAAATGAATTCTAAAAAATGTTTCACAAACCGTTTTGGTTATAGTAGCATTCAGGGTTCAGAACGGTTTTGAAAATGGTTTCTCAAAAAAGTTTCGCAAACCACTTCAGAAACAGAAAAATTTTCACTATTGTGTATGATTTTTAAAATGGTTTCTCAAAAACATTTCACAAATCATTTTGGAAACAAAAACTTTTCACTGTTGGGAATGTTTTCCAGAATGGTTTTCACAAACCATTTGAAAAATTGTTCCTCTTACAGAAACTTTTTAACTATTGGGAACGGTTTAGAAAACGATTTGCATAAACCATTTTTAAAACCGTTTTCGAAACCGTTTCAACGCACGGGTTCAACTTAAATGAATTGAAACCCTAACTTTCCTCATTTTAAAACATTTTAAAACACTCTCCACTCATTCCTCTCTCAATTCTGCTCGTTCCCCAGCCATTTCCATTCTTTTTTGTGCCAAAATCAAGGTTTGAACTTCATTTCCCTTTCCTTTTCACACTTCTCTCTTAATTTTGTGCTTTGTTTGATGATTTTCTTGGGTAAGAACGTGAGGTTTTTGGATTTTGAGGTTCCTTTTGAGTTGTTTGTGTTGAATAATGTTTATTTTCATGATTGAGAACAATTATCTTTCATTATTTATGATTTTTGTTGGTAGAAGCAAGATTGACCGAATTTGTTACCTTTAGTTTTGCTTTAGATTTGTGTATCTTAGTGGTTAATTGAGTTATAATTATGCTTAAAGATGCTCTAGGTGAACGAATTGCACTTGGTTCTGGATTTGTTATGAACAGATGCATGAATTGTAACCTTTTCTCTATGATTTTAGTAGCCCTAATGAATTTTATGTTTAATGGTAGATGTTAGTTGAGTTAAAAAGTGTGAAATTAGGGATACTTGTGCATTATTGACATTCTTAGTTGATGAATTTGTATGAATTGGTAATTTGGAGTTGTGTTAGAGAATGCCAATAGTGAACCTTGTTGCTTTTCCTCTTTTGAAATGGCAATTAGGCTATACTACAGTGGAAATGTGTGCTTTAATTAATTGGGTTTCTTGGTTAATATGTGAAATTGTTGCCATGCTCTACTAATTGGTTGTCTTTACTGATCCTGTCTCATTCTCTTTGGTTGTAGATTTTATATGTCGTACAATCTTGCCGAATGAGGCTACCCCGAGACGCGGCCAGGATCTAGACGCAGTCGAACGCTTCAGTAAAATGCTCGCCTTCCTGAATCAGCTGCACATGTAGGATCAACTTAACAAGACAAGGGACAAGCTGTTTGCCTCGATTCGTTTACCAGACGAGGAGACCCTCTAGTTGTTTGGGCTCCACGATGATGTGATGGGGATGATCAATGTTGACGATTAAGGTAACTTCTTTGCGATCGACAGTCTAGCTTATAGGGAGTTAACGCTTGAGTTTGCAATGTTGTTTAATGTGGCCCTCCTCAGTGATGAATGGAATAATGAAGACCTCTTTGTTAAGTTCCAGCCGGTAGGACATAATACAAACTGCTTATATACGATTTTGCCTTTAATATGGGGATCTGCGACGAGGACTTCACTGTGAGTGATGCTTTTGACGAGCTGTCGATTACATTCTCAGCTGGGGTTAGCGTGGCATCCTACTAGGAGGAGTTTACTAGCAGAACCGACTATGATCTGAGCCGATTAAAAGCATATTAGATCCACTCCAATGCCCTCAAGTACATGCATAGGGTCATCACCAGCACGAAGTACCCGCGGAAGAAAACTGCCAAAAATGTTACCATGAAGGATCTATTGTGCCTTTATAGTATGGACAGTAACTACCCAGTGAACGTGGCCTACCTCCTCGCCAATTTCATCCTGGAGCAAGTATGGCGACCGTGGATTACGGCACTATACGCGGGGCACTATGCCACGCGATTGATGGAGGGTATGTGGCGCATGGATCGTCTACCAGAGATGTTCACTACAGCATCAACATAGTATCTGGACAGGGCTATCCCCTCTCATATGCGAATGCTAGTTTTCCAACGGGTCATTGGTGGATATATTTATAGGATGCAAGGAGAGGATGATGAGGCACCTCCGATAGATTAGGCAAGTCCAGCAGAGGAGGCCAGACAGGAGAAACCAGTGCTAGCACCAGAGGCTCCACCTGCACATCATGCTCAGCTTTTTGAGCTTTTTGAGCTCCAACATTGTACTGTACTATACTGGGAGCCATACAGAGAGAGCAGCAAGCCTAGGGTGGTCATATCTACGCGATAGAGCACTGGGTTCAGTACATGTTCCAGCATATAAACATATAGAAACCACCCTACCAGCCTTCGCCGCCATATGGCCAGTACTACCAGCCCTATCAACAAAATTATCTGGGCCTACAACAACCATCGTCACAAGAGCCCCGCGATGACACCCAGGATGATTGAGCCTGCATCATTAACTCGATTTCTTTTCTTTTCTTTTATTTTCTTTTATTCTCATTTCTTTTTCTGTCTTTTTTTTTCTTTTCTTTTACTTTCTGTTCTTTTCTCTTTTGGTCTGTACTCTATAACTGAATGATTCGAGTAATAATTTTCTATTCTTGTTTGTTGCTTGTCTTAGTTACTTATCATTCTAGTCAGGAACAAACATTTATCAGTCATTCCAGGTTCTCTTGGTAGCTTCCCTCTCAATCGCATTAAGGGAATTTTTTCTGCAATTTTTCTTTTTATTCTTCTTTGCCCTATTCTTTTATTCTTTTTAACATTGAGGATAATGTTGTGCTCTAAAGTGTGGTTAAGAGGGTCATTAAAATGAAAATTGTGTAAACCTTTTTAGAACATCTAGCATGTAAATGTTTGGCCTGTGATGAATCTGTGTGGTTGAGTGCATTATTTTCAATCACATAGTCATAAGTATTACTGTCTTTAGGAAATAAAATGTAATTGATTGGTTAGAAAACTGTACACTTGTGTATTCTTAGTAGTATCCTGAATTTGAGCATGCCAAACCATGTTTAAGCTAGTTTAGATATTTATCTTGAAATTGTTTACACGTAATAATACTATTACTGTCTTGCAAATATTTGTGGTTAACTGAATTCGAGTTTAATCTGTTGATGTTTTGAAAATATACCCTTTCTCGATTGAACCTAAACCCGTTAAGCAACAAATTTAGTATATATATATATATATATATATATATATATATATATATATAAAGCTAAAATCTCTACTCCTCTATCTGGTACTTAAGATATGAGTATGTAAAGACCTATGTCACAACATTCTTGAGTAACCAGGAATAACTACCAAAAGTGGGTGGTCTACGTATAAAAAGAGAAGCACAAAATCATTTGTGACCGTGAAAATTAGAATTCAGAGGTTGTTGTGAATAAGAAAAGGGGTTTGTAGCAATCGAGCAAGTGGAGGAATTGAGATGGAGCATAAAATGCACTCGATAGTATGTTAGTGTAAGCCCTAGCCCAATCCATTATCTGTAACTTTTATTATTGAGTAATAAAATTATGAGGCATTATTTTATCATATGATGTATTGACCTGTGGTATATTGTTTGATAAAATATCCAAGAATGTTGATTAACCACTTGAGGTATCAAGGTTGAGGACCTTGATAGTATAACCTGGAAGATATGAGATTAACATTCTAAATATCCCCAGTCGCTTGTTTTTATGGGAATAGAAATGAATTAAGACTAGTATGTACTTTGTAGATGATCATGTTCTACGGGTCATAGATATTCGGGATATCTAGCAAAGTGCATAGTTATAATGTAGAGTAGTATACTTGGAGAGTGATCACCATTTGCAATGTCAAATGTTATCCTTAGACTGGAAATCACTGTGTCTCTTGTTGTGATTTTTAGTGTACTTTGACATACGCCTAACGTGGTTGTAAAAGGTTGACAAGTATGGGTATGATTGAGTATGCTACGAATCATGATTGAGAGCAGGAGTGAAGTGAAGGGATTGACCCTCTCAATGAGAGATGATATCACTGGCCGCTTGATAGACAAGATTGGGAAGAGTGTGGCCGCACC
>CANYCX010643694.1:0-13010 GCA_948193385.1 Breynia disticha f. nivosa
TTCATTCTCTTTTCCTTATTAAATTGAACAAGTGTATGAACACTTATCATAACAATAGTAAGTATAAGAATACTTACTTATATAAGAGTAAGCGTATAACACTTACTAGTTATGAATTCTCTTACTTTCATTTAAGCTCTTTTAGCTTATTTAATATTCATTATTGCTTCTAAGAACACATTAGTTCTTTCCTAAGTTATTTCCATAATCACATCAATTTACAATGTTCTTAAAAACATGTTATTCGTATAAGCATTTCATTCTTTTTTCTTACATTTCAACTTTCATAACTTATCGACTGATTCGTATACCTTCTATAAGAATATAGGAGTTCTTAATGTAAGAATGATAAGTATAAGGACACTTATGAAAGAATAGGAATTCACTTCCAATTTACTTATATATTGATTTCATTAAGAGTCCTTTATATCAAATCATAACCATTTATCAATAAGCAACCCAAACATCTCATTTCAATCAGATTCAGCTATCTCTAACAATCTCAATCCCATCATTATAGGCCAATTGTATTTACTTCTAAATACGCCTAAAGAAAATATTTTACGAATCAATTTAGTAAGCGTAGAAACACTTACATGTAAGTGCAAAACACTTACCTCGAAATACGTGCAAAACTCGACGAAAACACTACTCCTCAAATCACTCCAATCGTTGTACAGATCCTCCTGTACGTAATTAATCACAAATATGGTTACTTAACTAATTTATCATTGATTCTACCTTTAGAATCATCCAAATCCAATTATCCATCAATTTCCACCATTTTAGTAAGCTTTTTCCATATCAAATCTGTCCTAAGGCAGCCAATTGATATTTTCTATCATTCAACCAGTTACTAATCATCAACCAGACCTGTTACAACTTTCTATCTTTCCAGAAATCCATAATTCACAAGTTTTCCAAAAATTTGAATTTCTTGAATCATGCTCAAATCTTATGCTTTGAAGTTTCTAGTTGATAGATTAATGATCTACAACAAAAACCCATCAAAACCATACCAAACACATCCATTTTTCACAACAAATTCAGATCAAAATCAGAAATTCCTCTTTAAAACCCTAAAATGAAGAAACTGACCTTTAAAGCATGATTTGGTGGAAAATTCGCAGTAATCCTTGTGTTTGTTGGTTGATTTAGTGTCTAGATGACCCTAGGAATGTATCTGGAAGTTGAGAGAACTTCTGGGAAGTGTTTTGAGTTATTTTGGAATGAAATGAAGTGTTTTCGAGCCTTTTTAAAAACAACTATGCATTCTCTTAACGTACGTTAATTTTAAATTAACGTGTGTTATTTTTCTGGATGAATTACGTACGTTATTTCCAAGATTAATGTACGTTAATCTGGGTCTGCCAGCTTCATTGTTCAATTTTCAACCTGTTTTGATCCGATTCGATTCCATTTTGATATATTTTCCTTATATATCAATTCTAATATTTTTGAGGATGTTACAGATGATGTAATGCCCCAAAATAGTTAGAATTACCATATGTGGAAAAATTACTATATATGGAAAATAGGATTAAAACGGGTTTAAATCAGAGTGAAATGGGCTGAATTGTAGAAAACAACAGATGAGCACGAGCTGGAGCACGATCGTGCCACGAGGCATGCTCATCCCTGCTAAAAATGATTGGCATAAGGAGTAGCACAAGACGTGAGCCATGACCTATGTTGAGGGGCGTGCCATTCGAAAACCAAAACGCGATGTACCATGTGAAACACTTCCTTTCTTATGCTAAATAGCTCAAAAAACATACTAAAAACAACATAAGAACCCTAGGGTAATTGAGGAATGATTCTTGGTTAGAAGTTGGTGGATTTTTGTTGAAAAGAGTGCAAGAGGTAAGCTCTAACTCTTTATGTAATTAGAGTAAATTTTTGGAAAATGTGAGTGTAAAAAGGTTACAAATTTGATAATTTGAGATGAAAAAATGGATGAATTATGGCCTGAAATAAGTAAGGATAGTTGTATAAGAGATAATATGGACAATATGGATGGTTGGTGAGAGTTAATTTGAAAAATGTACGATAATGTTAGATTTAAGGGTTGTGGTTTAAGGAGAGGAATTAGGGATTTTACCTAAGTAGAGTCTTAATTGACTTAATTGATGTGTGGGATGGTTTATTTATACCATTTTGAGATAAATATATTATAGGAGTTGATTTACGAAACCCGAGCCAGAGTTGAGGTATGAGCCCGATTTTGCAGATTTTGAGGTATGTGTTATTTACACTTACCATTGTATGTCTGCATACATGAAAAATTGCATATTTGTTAAAATGGTAGCAAACATGTGTCATTAATGGACTTGAATGAGTGTGAGCTTGTATGGTTTGTATGGAAATAATGTGAATGTTGTTTGGACTTCTATGATGATATGTACGATTTATGTGAAATGATGTGAATGGTATATGAGCTTATACTTGGAGTTTGTGGATGATAATGAGGAATTAGCTATGCAATGTGATGGTTGATCTAGAAATGAACTATGAGGTATGGTTATGAATTTGTAGGAGGATGTTTGCTAGTAATGTGGTTTAATATATGTGACATGATAAATCACTTGTTGTGTGATGGCCGTAATGAATTGCATATCATTCATATGTTTCAAAAACATTTTGTGTGACATGGCTGTGAGGATTCCGGGTGAGCGCTCGATGTCGGACTTGGTCAGAGGATATTCCAAGCCAGAGCTTGATGTTGGGCTAGGCCAAAGGTAAATTCTGAGTTAGAGCTCGATGCTGACTGGGCCGAGGATAATTTTAAGCTATAGCCTAATGCCAGTTGGGCCTAAGGAAAAAGAGGAAGAGCCCGGGGCATATTGCATGGAATTGCATTAGCATCATAATGAATTCATCCTTACTTGTTAATGCATCTTGCATGAAGAAAATAAGAACAAAGGATGCCATAGATATTGTATGTATATGATGTTTATGAACTAGAAATGTATGTATGAAGTTGGTTAGTAAATGGTTAAGTTGGAAATGGTGTTTATGAAATGCTTTTGTTGTGTTTTAGTAATAGAAATGTAAGAGAATAATGTTGGTATGAATGGTATGTTGAATGGCTGAATTGGTGTTGTGAATTTCCTGTGTTTTCGATTAAATCCGTAGGTCAGCATGGTGGGTGTGCCAATAGACACGACCTCATATCAGATACCACGAACTCATGCCAAGTAAAATGAGGGTTGTGTTGAGATATTGACTTATTACCAGAATGTTGGCACGACGCCTGTGCTGACTAGTACGAGATCGTGCCAGACAACTGATCTTTACTATGAAGAGCACGATGGTCTTGCTCATTGGTATGCCCATGCTTCCTGGGTATTTTCTAACTTAAATAAGGTTGAATTAAAGCACATATTGGATAGGGATTAATTAAGGATGATTGTCCCATTGCATAATGTACGTAAAACTTAATA
Organism: Breynia disticha f. nivosa; assembly: GCA_948193385.1. Lineage (NCBI taxonomy): Eukaryota > Viridiplantae > Streptophyta > Magnoliopsida > Malpighiales > Phyllanthaceae > Breynia > Breynia disticha. The sequence continues at coordinate 3,444 of CANYCX010643694.1, forward strand.
AGAAACGAGTACTTATACATTAATTAGTTTGGTAAGTGTGTTAAATGCACTTACTGAGTAATTAAAATTACTCAATTGTTTGTTGATTGTGGTAAATGTGCATAGCGATGATAGTTAGCTGCAGGACTCAATTTTGATGATTGACTGACAGTGCGATACGGTACTTGAGGTTGTGGCTCCTAGCATTTTGGACTTACCATTTATATTTTATAGATTCTATACAACTATAGTCTATATAGATGTTACATGTATTGTTTTTAAACAATTGTCATAGCTTCCTCATGTTTACGACGGTTTTGTATATAACTTATGTTGGCCGAGATTTTAAAATTAATGCATGTGTATTTATTCTTCCAATTTATTTGGTATGGTAAATTATTTTAAAGAAAAAATGGTTGCCAAATTTTTATGATATTCAAAAAATGATGTTTAAAAATTGGGCGTGACAGATGAAAAGAAAAGAATAAGGACTTCGTGATAAAGAAAAAATAGATGTAGTTTGGTGGGTTTGGTTATAATTTTACGAGCCTTTTTTTGGGATATGGTCATCACATGTCATTTTTTTATAAATAACAGTTTTATAACCTATACCACCATATAAATATTCTTTAAACCTATTCCACACATATCAGATATTCACAACATATCCACAAAGTATCCATACATTGATCAATTTTGTGGATGTGTTGTGGATATAGTGTAGATTTTAATTTTTTATAAATATCCACAATATATCCACAAAGCATCCACATATTGATCAATTTGTGGATGCATTGTGGATATGTTGTGGGCATTGATTGTTTATAAACATCCACAAGACATCCATAAAGCATCCAGACATATAATAAATATCCACAACACATCTATAAATCATCCACACATATAAATAGTCCACGCATGAATGTGCTTGTAACGTCCTGCAAATTGTTAGAATTAAAATATATGAAAATAGCTTAAAACGGATCAAATTGGATTGATTTAGGTAAAAATTTGAAAAGACAGCAGACAGCACAAGCATAAGCATGCCCTCGTGCTCATAGAGGATGATAAGCACGACCTCGTGCTCATAGAGCTGTAGTGATCATTCCACTTGCGATATATATCAGAGGTGGTGCTCTAGTGTCGTTTTGATTTCAGCTTTTGTACATGATGTTGAGATACAGATGTACATGTTTGTATATGTTATGTATCTATATTTTCATTTCAGTTTGGTTTTTATTTTTCAAATTTTAAACTACTTCCGCTTTTGTGTGCAAAGAGTTTTGGGTTGAGAATTTTATGAAATGCATTTCTCACCATTTTATCTCTCATCATATTAAGTCAAAGAGGACTTAATAGAACAAGAAAATGGTGAACTTTTAAGTTTAAAAGACCATGCAAGTTTTAACAATGGATCAATACTGAAATCTTGCAAGATGTGGCATATGGCTTGGACATATTTAGTGATACACATAAAGCAATTGCATTAGCTTAGCATGCAAAGCAGAAAAACCCACTCACATGGGTTGATACCTTAGATTTTTACTTATGTTTGAGAAAAATGCTAAGATGAGGCTATAAAGAACTCATTCCTACTATGGTGTAAGAATGAAAGTTGTAAATAATCAATTTATACAATGGGTGAGTTCATGATAATTGCAACTGTAACCCACTAGAATCAAAGGCAGTCCTAATATTACAAAGATTTAAAGTGGACTAAGGAAAAATGTTAGGTGCATTGAAGCCTGATGTTTGAGCATGGTGATATATATCTCCGAATATATGGCATGCGTTCCTAATAAGAAGGAATTTGACACCATGGTATATTCTATGTGGATGAGTGTTATATGTGACCGAGGATGAGAGAAATTTAAAAGGTCTTATTTTCTTTAATGTGAAACCTATTAGTGATCAAATGGATCTATACACATCACCCTATAAATTTTACATTGTTATGAAGAAGTTTGATACTATTCAATTTCCTTGATATGTTTGCAAAGTACACATTTGATAAACACGTGTAAATTTGGGCATGTTAGATAGTTGTTAATATCAAGGTAGAGAGTAGTTTTGTATGAGGTAGAATACTTTCAATAACTGTTCAAGAACAGACCCAAAGTATGCACGAGCCCTATCAAAATTTCTAAGGGAAATCGACAAGTGGAAATGATTGAGTTTTTGTAAGACCTTAAGAATGAAAGAGGTAAAACGCGAAAAGTGAACTAAGGAAAAATGTTAGGTGCATTGAAGCCCGACGTTTGAGCATAGTGATATATATCTCCGAATATATGGCATGCATTCCTAATGAGAAGGAATTTGACACCATGACATATTCTATGTGGATGAGTGTTATACGTGACCGAGGATGAGAAAAAATTTGAAAGGTCTTATTTTCTCTAATGTGAGACCTACTAGTGATTAAGTGGATTTCTACATATCACACTATGAATTTTACATTGTTATGAAGAAGTTTGATACTATTCAATTGCCTTCATATGTTTACAAAGTACACATTTGATAAATACTTGTAAATTTGGGCATGTTAGATAGTTGTTAGTATCAAGGTAGAGTAGTAGTTTTGTATGAGGTAGAATACTTTCAATAGCAGTTCAAGAACAGACTCAAAGTACACACGACCCTATTAAAATTTCTAAGTGATATAGACAAGTAGAAATAATTGAGTTTTCGTAAGACCTTAAGAACGAAAGACGTGAAACATAGAAAGTAATTCGGGGGTCATACAACCATAAGTCTTGAAGAACGATATATGAGTATCCCCGTTAAGGCACATATACTCATTTTTAACTGGTTGGTCGCGCAACCCACTACACGAAAGAATGATTCAACTTGGATGAACTAAGAAAACTTCATACTTGACATAATAAGTTTTAGTCATGTGCTAGTAGGAGATGTTGGCAGAAAAAGTCCGCCTATGACTAATGAGGGAATTCCTTACGTTATAAATAACACAAATAAGGAAACCCCTAATACAACAGTGAATTAGTTTTTATGTTCATTCAGAGAAAAAAAGCAGTATTTTTTTCTCTACACTCTGTCATCCGGCTTCATTCAGTAGAAAGGGCTGTGAAAGCACGATCCTTCGACTCAACAATCTACTTGAAAGAGAAGGAGACCACAATTATATTTCTCGAATATCTAAACTCTTCCGCTGCGACAATCAGATAAGTCTCTCATATAATTGCTACTTATTGTTAATATTGCTTTGTGTCATATCGTTCTTGTGTTAAGATCTTACATGTTGAGTGAATTGTGTGGAGATTTATTTATTATATAGAACGTTATTTATTGAAATGAGTTTCAAATTGTGTTAATTAAGGAATATATTTAATTTGACATGAGAAAATAAAAAAGAATAATCAAAGTTTAATGTGACACTGATTTTTTTCCCGTTTTGGCCAAAAATAAAGTAGAACTAGTAAAAGAAATTAAAAAAATAAGTTTTTTTAAATGAGATTATGTGCAATTTCCTCATCATGGTTTGCAATTGGGGCAAAATTAAGTGTTAAGATAGTTGTATGTGCTGGAAATGACAAAGGGGCAAGTAGAGACCGGATTATGGGCGGAGTACAAGGTAGGTTCATTAAATATCGATCTCGTTCTTTATCCAATAAATATTTATATTGGGATGATCCAAAACCTATTATGAGCCCCGATCAAACATAAAAAAGACTCGCCAGTTCGGATTGGATTAATTGAAATACTGTTTCAAAGAGCAGTTAAGGGTGTTTCAATAACGAAGAGAAAGCATTAACAGCTCGGGTCCTATTTTAAACGGTTGTTTGAAAGAACAACATAGCTTTCTCTCGAGTATAAAATCTTTGAATTAAACAACTTAGCCCCAACTTCTTTCCCTTTTTCTTTCTAATAAAAGCAGAGAAAAAAAAAGTATTGTAATGCATTTCAACAGAAGTAGATTGTAGCAGTGAATAAACTTTAATGAAGAAATTACTTCCCTTCTCCGAAATCAAATAATATCATTACAATTATATTATTTTCGATGCTTGGTTTGAAAAACACCCAACAAACCAATATAAAGTATATAAATGATGTCTCACATACCATACTTAAAAACAATAACACGAGCATATATCTATTTCAAAATATCAATTATAGTCGTCGCTTTAGAATGTTGTTCCAATCTCAACCTCCTCTTCCACAATCCTACACCTCATTACACTCTAATTATTATTATCTTATAAATTTCCAATCAAACATATGCATAGTGTAGCATACTAGAGATTATTTTTTAGCAAGATTAATTCCATATAAAGGGTTATAAACATCTCTATACATTTTCCGCAAAATCAAAACAATCTTGTTGTATTTATTTGAGGTGTCAAGTGTGGAGTGTTGTTGGGGAGGTGAGATTAGCAATGAGCTTCTCCTGCTCAGTAAGGGCATGGCGGAAATGGCAGCGATGGCCGTAGGGGCAAATGTCACCGGCAAGAACCATTCTGCATATCTCAGTCTTGTAGCGAGGGTGGCGGATTACAGGGCGGAGTTCCTCAATTCCATGAGCAAATTGGCAGTGATCAGCGTACGGACAAGCACCTGTTTCTTGCCATTTGTTGCATAGCTCTGTTTTGAACATTCCTTGGCTGTATACTTGTACCTCCATTGGCTCCTCTTCTTTCTTTCCTCCTTTCACGTAAACCCTTTGCTGCACACGCCAAATCCATATATTACTCTAATGAATTAAAACAAAATCGTAATTCTAATCATTCAACACAAACGTAGCAGTATTTTCATCAAACATGTAAAACTCATTATTGTGAGATTTTTTCTTAAAACCCAAACTGCTAAAGGCAAACATAGTAACATACTTAGAATGTTGATTGCTGAATACTCTAAATTCTAACTAAATTCACAGCCAAACTAGCTATTAATTGAGATCCTCGCAATTGATTTTGCTAATAACACGAGCTAATTCAATCAAACAATTGCATGAAATTCTTCAAACATCAGGTCAGCCAATCCCTGAATAATTCCAATGTGTTTTCTTGAAGTATTTGACAAAACATATCACAATGTTGTAAAGATTAATTAGATCCATGTCAAGAATATAAAGAAAATCGACAAAGAAATTCGAAACTAATAAACAAATGAAGTAAGCATTAAACAGCCAAATGACTTGAATAGCAAGCAAAAATCTTAATCCATTCGACGAGAATTACAGATTAATCACGAACAATCACGGGAGCTACATGAAAATATTAATAAAGAAATATAAATCAATTAAGGAAGAAGAAATAGTGATATTATTGATTAGATGGATGAAAAAAGGTTACCGCAGGAGAGAGTGAAGTGGAAATCCTAGGGCGAGTGTTAGTAGAAGTAGTAGGAGGAGGAGGAACGTGAGGGAGTTTCAAATATCCATTACTCCTCACTGAAATACTTTTAGGTAACCAATTCCTCTCCGCCTCATCACTCCTCTCTATTACACTCGTCGGACTCTCCTCCTCAGCAAACTCCTCTCCTCCTCCTCCGCAACTCAGCTTCTTAAACTCATTCACTATCTCCAACGCTCTCCTATCGTACTCATCTGATGAGACTGACCTATTCATAATGTACCTCACTTGCTCCTTTAAATCCCTGTTCACTGATCTCAGAGTTGCGTTCTCCTCGCGGATGGATTCTACTTCTCTTGCGGCTTCGCGGAGGCACGTGACACACAGCGCGTGTCGGTTTATTAAGTCCTGGTGCTTCATTACGAAGCGTGATTCTGAGTACGGGCTTAGTGAAAGCGTTGTGTCATAACTCAAGTACTGCTGTGAATAAGGTTCTTCGTTTTGCATTTTTCACTGAATCTGATCAAAATGAAGTTAAATAGTTAACAGAAATTTATAGAAGTAAACAGATAAAAGAAACGACGTCGTTTGATACAAACCTGAAAAGAGGAGAGAGAAGATGGGGTGAGGTTTAAAAGAGAGGAATCAAAGAAAAATAAATGGAGGGAAAGAGAGGTAAGTTTTGGATGAAAAGAAAAGGGAAATGAAACGGTTTTTATGAAGAAACAAAACTAACAAACATTCTTTCCAAACAGAATTGCCACCCCACCTCTCTGATGTTTTTCTCTTCTCAAATCATGTCGAATTGACTGTTTTGCCATCGACTTTTTGGCGCTCTTTTCGAATTCGCCTCTGGTTTTTCGTAATTATGCCAGGCTGAAGTCGGTTTAGGTTAGCTGGCTTTGTCCATAAATAACAACAAGCTGAAGAGGCGACGTTGATTTTGATCGAATTAGTGTTTTCAACGGTTGGGATAGAGTTGACTCCTTTAGGTCTTACGTGGCATAGGATATATTCAGTGTAGAGAAGCAGAGGAAGAGGTCTCAAGAGTATCGTCAAATAATAATAGAATGCGATCCCCGCAACGTCGCTTGGAAGGGAAATGAACCTTAACCCCAAACTCCTTCCCGAGCCGGATTAGTCTCGGCCCAGTGGGTCGAGGATACCGGGGCTAGACCAAAATAAAAAAAAATAATAATAGAATGCATGTATGTATGTGTGTATATATATTTCTGTATAGTGAAATCTGGAAAGCAACTAACCAAATGAAGACATTTTAGATTTTGATTTCTTCAAAATATAAAATAAAATGTCATAGCTGAAAGTGAGTGGGGTCCAACTAAATTCAAATCATTTCTGTTATATATAGTTTAATCATATTATATGTTAATCGCTGGTATTTGCATTACCTAATTATAGTAATTAGAATTCTAAATAATCGTTAAAAATTGATTATTAGCTAGAAAAGAAGAGGAAGAAAAAGGGGGTGTTGCATTGCGGTTAGAGGATTTGATTACAGAATAGCTTGAAATTGAAGATAATTGAAAGAATATGGTGGAGAGTGTAAGAGGGATTTGAATAAGAATTATGAATCAAAGAGTTTGCTTGTTTGAGACATCTATAACAACCTCATTCTGTCCAATAGTTATGCTATCAACTTCTTATTATCAAATATTGGTTGGTGAATAAATAAGAATTAAACACCAAACATTTACGTGTTGTGTCCAATGAGAATGGTGTTTGTGCATTTCATGGTTGTTAAGTTAGCAACACTAAAATTTTCAACGGAACCCCTTTTTGAATACAAGTTTATCTTTCATTTTCATAATCAACACTTCCTTCTGTCTCTTGACGGAATTCATCATGCCAAAACCCCATACTTTGTTTTATCATCAAACATCTACTTCTAATCGTAGATCATTCGTACAATTTTTTATCTTTTTATGAAATTTATTTTCACGGACTCATTGAGTTGTTCTCTGTATCTTTATATATTTATTTTCACAGACGTTTATGACACGACAAAAAAGGTTAAACGGTTCAACCCATTCAACCTGTTTATGACCCTTGTGACCTGTTTGAAATAAATAGGTTAAATAGATCACTTATTAATAATACAATCCATTTAATACTCATTTATAACTCTTAAAAAATATATTATCCATGCTAAATGTTAACTAATAATTATGTTGTATATATGTTACTTTTATTTACAAAATAAATATTATAAATGAATATTTACTGTTTTTATTGATATTATAACATTTTGTAGTTATTTGTATATTAAAAAAGGTTGGAGAGTTAAACGAGTTAGTCAGGTCAAATGAGTTAAGTAGGTTAATGGGTTACACGTGACCTGTGTGACCCCAAATTCGACTACCACTCTTTCTCATTTATACTTACTTTGCTCAAGTGGTACCCGAACTTGGCAATCAAAATTTTGAAATAACAAGTTGGAAATACAATGGTACGAAATACGATTCAAAAGTACAATTGATAAAATATACATTTCATTTCTTTAACTAAAACTATACAGGGTTTGTAAAGGGAATATCCCAAAGATGATCAAGTTTACAAAATGCATATGGTTATGAAAGAAAAAAACCTAATTGATTCCATTTCAAGTATAACCTGTCCAAAATGAATGTATGCACTATAATGTTCAATACAACAAGTTGTATGACATCTGATCAACAAACCCTAGTGCACATCCCTCCTCGATTCTTCGATTCTTTACGTATGAGTCGAAACAAGCAAAAGATTCAACCACCTTCTCGTCGTATCCCCTCAAGAACCTGCCAATATGGAAGGCATAAAATGCAGTGAGTTGTGAAACTCAATAAGTAACACTTACCGATATGGACAACTTTCCTCAACCAGTTGGCATTCACACGTATATTCATATGCATATACAAGAGGGAAAAACAATTCTCCATGCAATACTATTAAACTTTACATCCACACATGTATTCAACCATCTCACATTAAATTCCAATTGTAAGCTAACAATCATGGTATTATTTTAGTAATTACACCTTGACATGTGGGTTTACTTTCTGTTGTTTAAGTGCCTTTAATCCAAAAGAAGATTTGTTCATCATTAGGAACCTAATAAGTTTTTGAACTATGAAAAGAAATGAACAGGCATGAACATATTTGAACATGAACCAAGGAAAGCAATGAACACGAGTGAACATATTTGAACATGCATTTGGAGCCCGTACATGTATGACGTTCGTGGCACTTTGGAAAACTTAGACTTTGAGTTCCAGAAGGAGTGTCACGTTCGTGACACTTTGTGTCTCGTTTATGACACTCGATTTTGTCATGAAATTGGCCTCCAGAAGACCAGTCACGATCGTGACTAAGGTCAGTCATGTTCATGACTAGTTGCCAAATCATGCCACCTTCGGCCAGAAGGCCAGTCATGATCGTGACTGGAATCAGTAACGTTCGTGACTGTTTTTCATCATCACAAATGTGATCCCTGAATTTAAATATCATTTGAGTATACTTCTTTCTTACAAATGATACTTAAACCCGGAAATCAAGTTTTTGTTTTAAAATAAATTTTTAATAACCAAATAAATAAATAATAACGGAACACAATAATTTAAATCTTTAAAAACCAATATTTACATTTCATATTCCTCAAAACATATAAAAATAATTTCAAAGGCCTGAGCCTAATCAAACTCAAGGAATGTAAAATTTATGCATAGTCATGTACATGGACAAAGGTTTAAAAATACAGTGCACCGCCCACCTTGTTCTCTATATAATCTTCAACCTAGAGCTGCACGTACTATCTTCTCGTCCCAATCTACTCTCTTTAAATCTCTGCCGAGCGTAGCAGGTATAAAACAAATTCGTAAGTCATAAGACTTAGTAAGCAACACAACCACTATGGTCGACTTCAGAGCAATCATATATTTAGCTATTAAATGATGCTTTTCTAAACAAATTATAATCACATCATGCATTAATAAATTTCCATACACATCAGTTCCCAAAAATTCTATTTCGTCAATTCTATAGTGATGAATAGTGTCGAACGGTTTGAGGAACGGTTTGGCTAACCGTTCGTCAAACCGTTTGGTCATTCGGAAATCCAGTCTACCTGCCCGAACGGTTTGGGAAACGGTTTTCCAAACCGTTCGTCAACCCGTTTGGGTGTTATGGAGTGTGCAAGAATCGAAACGGTTTGAGAAACGGTTTGGGCTAAACCGTTCTTCAGACCGTTTGGCCATTCTGGCTTCTGGGAATAACAGAACGGTTT
>CANYCX010644012.1:0-12210 GCA_948193385.1 Breynia disticha f. nivosa
TGCTGAGTTGGGCAAGCAACAATTCCAAGCAAAACAAAGGTATTTGTTTCATTGTCAAGATCTTTCTACTCTTTTTTTTTTCTTTATCAAAGAAGAGTAAAATTAATTTTTTCGAAAAGAAAATAGTATTCAAGATTACAAACGAGTCACGTTTATTAATTTGACTTGTAAAATCCTACATATTTTATTTTGGCGAGGGGAAGGATCAACAACCTCAAACTTTTATATATATTACATCGGGATAAAGTTTATTTTCGGGCTCAACGTTTTGTTCAAAGTGCTTTATTGAGTTCAATCAATTTTTCGATCTAATTCGATATTTAATGTATGTATTATAGCTTAATTTAGGGTCTATGATTAATAAAAATATGATAAAAATACGTGTGAGAAATCAAATTAGAAGACTCACCTATCGAGTTTTGGTTATGTTTGCATTCAATTTTGATGGCTATATATACAAAATAAGATTAAAAGTCTATGTGACCTTGCATATATATATATGAGTTTATTAATGATATAAATTGTAAATTTTCTAAATAAAATTTAATTAATTCATATAAAATTTACAACTACATCATTATAAGTACTTAATATTTTTATATTTATATAATATGAAATTTGAAATATATTTCCAATAATATGGTATTCCCTGATTACAAAGAAGAAGCAAAAAAAAAAAAAACTCAGGTGCATGGTTGGAAGACGCGGTTCGTTCACCATTTTTGTCTAATTGATTTTGTTAGAGGAAAGGAGCAGCATTATCATATTATCTCTTCTTCTTATATTATATATTATTTAATATTTCTTATATATATATATTATATATTATTTATTAAAAATATAATTAATATATTATACAATTTATTATTATATTTTTTAATTGATTATAAAAAATTAAATTAAATTTATATTAAAAATATAAAATTAATAAAAATGATATTAAAATAAAATATTAAAAAATATATATTTTTTAAAAAAAATATAATATAAAACAGAGGAAATAATTAGTTTATAAAAAATATTTTAATACAGTTTTAAAGAATGTAGTGTGAATGGAAAAGGAATCGTTAAAAGAAGCCGCAAAGGACGATTTTCTTAGCATTTTCATGCATTCACACTAATTTCATCATTGATTTTTTTAATTGAAATCAATTTAATTATTGATTATTCATTTTTTATTAGTGGCATTTAAACAAAAAAAGGTAATTAACCTTCCCCTTTCACTTTCTTCAAACCGAACAAGGATTATTTTTTTTTTGGTTACAAAATTTTAGGAAAGAGGTCGGGCTAATCCACAAACCAAGGGCAGGGAGACGCCTTTCGGTTAGTCCCGGCGAACCGGCAGGTTAGAACCTGTATGCCTCCCCCAGCGCCGCTACGGAGGATCGAACCCGCGATCACAAAGAAAGGGGTATGACACCTTAACCGCTGAACCCACGGACGAGGGGTGAACAAGGATTATAACATAAAGTAAATTATATTTACTTAAAAATAATATCAAATTTATTGCATTTTTTCAAACAAATTCAATGGTGGAAAGTAGCTCTCACCACAACTTAGTCAGACCAAGTAGTTATAAATTAAGCAAAAAATGACATTGATATATATATGTTGGCAGATCTTAAATGAACACTATTTATGAAAAATACCAAACGAAGACTAGACTTAATGAGAAAAGGCAGGTTAGCTGGAAAATTAATAAAAGATGTAACGTTGTTTTTATTCAATTCAATGTGAGGGAAGTTTGGCTCTTCCAACATTGGACGTTGAAGGATAAGCTGTCAGTTGACTTCAACTTATACAAATAATGCAATGTTATCATAATCGGTTATCCATCCATCGTCCGTAGTTTCAGCGGTTAAGTTATTCAACTCTCACATTAAGGGCGGACGGTTCGAATCCTGAAGTCGTAGCGGCACTTGGAGAGGCATACGCCCGTTGGTCTGCTAATTCGCCAAACTACCCGAAAGGAGCTCCCTGTCCTTGGCCTGTGGACTAACCCAGCCCTTTGCCTAAATATTTTCACCAAAAAAATCATAATCGGTTATTCTTTAGTTCATCAAATTGAAAAAGTAATTGAATGGTCAAATCGATAATTTAAAAATTATATATATAGATATAATTTTTTACTTTTTTAATATTTAAAATATTCTAATTAACTAATTTTTACCAGTTTGATAATAGTTCACTTATAAATTGATCTGAATGGTAAAATCAGATTGAAACAGTGGTCTATTTATTAATCTACCAATTCGATAGGTCAATTAAGTCCAATTTTTGTAACATTAAAATAATGTTAGTTTTCAATTACCATCACACGAAAATTAAAATAGGCCTAATTTACAAATATATTTCCAAAAGACGATTAATCCATGAATTATTTGACTTTGACTTGTTTCAAGTTCATACACAAATCAATTTTTTTTTTAATAATACAAAAATTCCGACCAATCAACAAAAAAAATATAAATAATTTTTTCATGATTACAAGGAAAATAAGTTATGAGGGACAAAAGAAATAATTGGTCAGAATGACTAGGCATATTAGAACACTTGAAATCGAAACAAATACTCTATTTATTCTAAATATAGAGACAATATTTTGAAGTATGTTATTTCAATATATATATATATATATATAATTTATTGTTCAGAATTTATTTTTTATTTTTTAAAATTAATAATATTTTTATCTTTTAATATAAATTTAATTATTTAAATACTTATTATTTAAATAAAAGAATTGATTAAATTAAAATAACATTATAAAATTATTTAATAATTATCACTTATAACTAACTTAATCATTTAATTTAGTAATTTGAGATAGATGGAATAACAAATTATATACTCTTTTCGCTTTAAATTAGATGTTTAAAGTTTTATGCACAGATTAAGAATAAATTTAATATGTTTTAAATTGTTATTCAGTTAATTATTATACTGTTTTACTTTAATATATTAAAAAAACTACTAAATTAAATTTGTGTTAAAACAAAGATAATACCAACATAAATTATTAAATATTATATTAATAAAAAATATATAATATATAAAAAAAATTTAAAACAACAACGAATGAAGTATGTAAAAAAATTCCCTCATATATACTCTCCCCAAATTTTCTTCCCCTCTTAACATAATTTCTAGTTTAATAATCCAGTTTTTGAGCCTTTAAAACTCCCAATCTCACACGCAATTCCAGAAGCCAAGCAACCCCCATGGAGAATAGTATTACTATCGTACATATAAATAATTCCAAAAGTCCGTCAATAACTACACCTACTTCCACCATTGATACTCCCTTAAAACCTCTCTTCATCTCTCTCTCTCCCCATCATATCGCATCTACCCATCAACAACAATGGTTTCAATCACAAAAAACTCCATTTTCCTACTACTATCACTCCTTATCTTCCTGACCACCATATCTTCAACTCAAGCACAGGTTCAGGACTGCGCATCAAAGCTGGTTGAGTGTGGAAATGACCTCAACACAACCACAAAACCATCGGACACTTGCTGCAACAACATCAAAGAAACTGTTACTAATAACCTTCAATGTCTCTGCAATCTCTATGCTTCTGGCTTTCTTACTACTTTGAATGTTACTGTTGAACAAGCTCTTAATCTTACCTCTCGCTGTGGTATCCCTGCCACTCTTAGTGCTTGCAACACCACGGGTAATTTTTTCGTTTAATTATGTGCTGATAATTTATGTTTGGGTTTTGATGATTTTGGTAAGATGGGTAGTTTTTATAGAACTATACAGAGTATTTCATAGCATCAAATTAAGTTGGAAACTGATGAGAATTTGGAAATTGGGATTTTTTTTTTGGCTAATCAGGCTTTAATTTCTTTTAATAATCTGGTTTTTGTTTTATAATATAAATAAAAAATTGTCATTTTTGTGCTATCTATCTGGTTTCTGACAAGGAAAACAACTTGGCTGCCGTATCCTTTACGGTATTGCAAACTAAGAATGTGATTTTGCCATTTCTTCCTCCAATATGACCGGAAGATTATTAATTTGCTTAATTCTTTCCATTTTTTTTTCATGAAATTTTTCTGACTAAGTTGAATTATTTTCAATTGTTATTTCTGCAACAGGAGGTCCAACTTCAGCTCCACCCCCTCCAGGTAATTTCTGACATTTCACAAAGTCTTCTGGCAGATTCATTTCGATTTCTTGAATTTTTATGTTTGGAAATTGCAAAGAAACAAACCAGCAGTATTAATCTTGATGATTCCGAGCAAGATGGTTTAATAAATAATGCTCATTTAGGTAGGTTTTTTTTTGGTCCTACTCAATTATTAAACTAATTAGTGCCATAATTAAAGCCTTAATTGGTTTCCTGCTCAAAGAGTAGTCTGAATCTGATGTTTTAGCTGCCACTAATTTTGACTTTAGTTAGAACAGCTGGCCTGACCCACTTTTCATTTGATCTCATCCTCCATTCAAAGACAAAAGGCACATGTCACTGCAAAAATGTGTCATTTCTCAGATTCACAATTTGTTCAACGCTTGTAGTATTAAAATTTGACCTAAATTATACTAACCACCTTCTAACTTATTCAAGATAAACAAGTTGTGGGAACTTAACATGTAATTTGAACTGCAGTTCCTGGGAACGATGGCTTCAGAATGACCTGGACTGGAATATCTAGCTTGCTCTTGTTAGCAGCCTATGTGTTGTTCTATTGAGTTGCCTAGCTAGCTTGTGCGAGGCTTGGAGTAAATAATGGCGAGATGATTCGAGTGTTAAGAACCGGACCATGTTTCCTCATTTAGAGATGATGTTCATTGTTTGGTTGATGTGTTTGAGATTTAGAGCATTCGTTGCCATTGTAGGTGTTATTAATTCTTTCTTCAAACTTATGTGACATTTGGGGCATGAGTGTATGCTTGTTATACTAGTCTTTCTTATTCAGTAATAAATATTGTTTTTGTTGTGTTCGTTTGTGAGTGCATGCGACATTTGAGGACCGATTGTGTGAATGTTTTTTCTTTGATTTTGAAGAACAATAAGAGTACAATGCTGACTCCGTCAATGCCGTGTAAATAACCTTGGTTGGAATGTATTACTTTCTCTCTCTTATAACAAAATATTAAATTCTGTATTAAAAATATATAATTATATATTATGAATTTTTTTTTTTTAAAACGAAGTATATTATAATAAAAAAAGAAAACGCAATGAGACAATAAATCAAAATATCTTTTTAAAACCGGATATTTCATCCCTTCGAGTAAGTGGTTTTTTCATGGTGTAGTGGGACTAGGCCAAACGATGACATTTCACTGGAAAGAAGATAAGATTAGACTCAACTCGACCAAACAAAAACAACAACCCACAACCAAAACAGCGTATTGCCTGCCTTGCTTTGCACCACGCCACCACCCATATCTCTTCCAGTTCAAGACCTCCATATATTTTCAGTTCTTGCACCTACCCATGTTTCGTTCTAGGTCTTTTTTTTTGGTCTTACGGTTTTGACGAAACCACCGGTATCCGTTGGCCACATTGGACCACGATTACTCCTGGCTCGCTTCGGGAGGCAATAGAGCTACCTCACGGGGGGCTGACCCCGCCAGGATCAAACTTGAGCGGACCCGAGGAGAGACCTCTAGCGGGGGATCGTTTGCCACTCGACCACCACCCCATGGATTCTAGGTCTGTCACAACTATATGTCATTTTTTGACTGTTAATTGATCATTTATTCAAAAATTATTGACATATTTGATTGTCCAATGTGATCATGTTATGTGATTATGAGTGTGGCACAAATATCGCCAGACAATTATACAAACTATTATGTTTTGAGTTTGAAATAATATGAATAACAGTGTATTTTGTTTATTTTTGTTGATTTTTGTTGATTGACAAGATTCTAATTCATAATTATATGAATTCCAGATTTCATGTTCTAAGATACAAAAATATTACTTTTTGTTGTTTCGAGATATGAACAATAATGAACAACGATGAACACTAAACATACCCTGACATCAGTGACGGACCTAGAGGGTGCTGGTGGGGGCTCATGGCCCCACCGGCACGGCGGAACCTCCTATTGGGAGTGCCCCCACAGCCACGGTCTGTGGTGGGGGAACCATCGACTTCTCCAATTAGTAGCTCGATGAAATAAATGGAGGCTGTGAAGGAGTAATACAAATGGAGCAGTGTTGTCTGTGATGGTAGACAGATCCGGCAAGAGAAGGAGAAAGTTATCAGATCTAGAAATTGTATGAATGAGAGAGAGAGACACGATTGTAAAAAAGCAAAATAGAGATTTTATTGAGTGTTTTATTTTTTCAAGATATGGAAGTCAGATTCGTGTGAAATTTTTAATGGCTAGCTTGGAATTAGATAGTGCTTTCATTATATATAGATTCTATTTATTTTTATTCATTATTATTTTGGTTATGATTTCTTCTGGGATGTCTGTTTTATCAATGTTTTGTGATTTAAAAACACCAAACATAATTCAGATGTTATATTTGGTTGTTCATATGGGTTAAATGAATTGGGCTATTAACGAGCTGTTTTAGCTTGAACTCGATAAAAAATTGTTCGAACTCGACTTGTTTATAGTCGAGTCATTTCTGTTCGCAAACAAAATATTAGGCTCAAGTGATTAAATAAATTGAGATCGAACGATGTAATACTTCGTTCGAAAGTTTGTGAACATGCTCATTTAAAGTTCGTGAATAAACTCGATTATATTTTTTTATATTAATATGTGACTTTCATATTTTTTTTTTGCATTTTAAATATGTATATAATTTATTTAAAAACGAAACATTATCATAACAAAATCATATTTTGATAAAATATATAATATATTATAATACATTATAATATATTAATTAAAAATAATAACTTTATTACATAAAAAATAAAAAATACTAATAATATTTAATAAATATGTTAATTTTAATTTTACATCAAATAAAATTATATTTTAATTTTCGTTTGACGTGAATATGCACGTTAGCTTGCAAACTTTAAACAAGTTGGCTCGTGAATAAAATTTTAAACTCAATACAAAACTCAAAATTCAAACTCGTAAAACTTTTAAAATGAATCGCGTGTGTTCTTTATTTTTTAAGCATGTCTCTCACTACGTTTTATTATTGATGTAAGCCACCATTATTGTACTTCGTCGAACCACTGCTTACTTTGTCGAGCTTGGTGCCCCCACTGATAAAAAGTTCTGGGTCCGTCCCTGCCTGACATTTTTACAATTGTAAACTCAAAATCGGGCATTTTCATATTTTCAAAACTTTAATTGACATTAACAAAATGAACAAACTTAACTGACATTCTTATCATTTTAAACACTCAAATCTCGCTTATAACCTATTAACGTACTCTATCTAAGCCAACCTGGGCTTGTGGTATATGAGCCCACAACAGCCTAGGTCACTAAGGTTGTACACTTTGTTTTGAATTGTCCTTATATATCAAAATTATTTATTTTTGTCCTTAAAACTTAATGCTATTGAAACTAGTTCATAAAAAATATGAAAGACCATTATATTTTATATAAAATATTATCTTTTAAATCTTAATCATTTTTTTAGTTTCAAAATTTTATTATACTAAATTGTTCGTTGCCTATTTATATCGCTTTTTTATGTATAAATATTTCTAATTTTATTACTACTAACTTCGTCTTATTTTGATGAGATATTTCTTTTGGCTGCAAAGTGCAGTAATCGATAAAATATATAAACAGGAAATTATTAGCTAGCATGCTAATAATTTTCCGACATAAATAGCCATTGCGCATATATATATATATATATATTAATTTACTAGTAATATTTTTTTTATCATTAATATATTATGGTTCTGTCCAAAATTACAAATCTATATAGTTCACTTAATAATTTCTTACGTAATATTCAATTTTTATAGTGTTTATATCATAAATAATAATATTTAATAAGATATAACATAATACGTTTATGATACGGCTAATATGAATTGATTATTCTAATATACAAATAACATCTAACTATATATTCAACTTTTTACTTCTTTTTGTACTTATATTCGTACAGGAGTTAGAGCCGGAATCAGAATTGGAATCGGAATCAATCTATATAGATTCCAGCTAATTTCAGGCCGATTCGACTCGACTCGACTCGACTGTTGCTGTTCGAAATTTGCACCCTAGAAAGATGAACAGTTAGCAGTTGTAAAAAGGTTTGAGAGAAGTACGTAGCTTATACTTACAATTCACATGCTTTTACTCCACTCGCCAGACAAGGATGGTGACTCCTCATCCATTTGGATTCGCCGACGAATATTATCTCACTTTTACGTCCATGAAGCCACTCCTTTCTTCCTCTATTCCCACATCATATAACCCTTTTCTTCTTTCTGATACGTATTTAGGAATGTGGCATAGAGGATCCATTATAATCCATTAAAAAATCTTAGGGTTAATGTATGAAAACAGCAAGTGTATGCATACCCATCGAAGCAACTCAAACACAAAGCCAACTCATTAAAAGAGAGTTGGTACTTGCATTCTTTTCAACCCTTTTACAGCAAATCCCTACAAACCCCGTGTTTCTTTTTCTCTTCCTTTTCATTGTTTAAAATGGGAGCTACCAAATAAGTTGATAATTCAACAAAGTTATATGTGATTCTCACTCACTTCTTCAATTCTCTACCAACCTTAATCCTCTCACAAGTCTTTCATTTTGACATGTTTTTATGACAAAAGTGGCAGCAACTTTCTGTTCTACATCTGTCAAGAAATTATGTCCTTAGAAATGTAAACAGCCAAAATTGAATAGAGATGTTTTGGTTGTTTTTACGCTGTAATTGTTAATCTCAGGTTTATATATAGCATGTTAATATGGTTTAATCTTTTCAGTAGTTTGTTTTGAGTTTCATTTTGTTCTATTTCATGTGTTATCGCCTTGTATATTTAATTAACCTGAGAAATGCATGAGATTGTATGAGCTTTCACCTACTGTTGTAGTTCAAAATAGAAATACGAAATCGTATTTGAAAATGCAATGCCAAACAAACTTGATAGATCAATGAATGAGTAGTTTCAACTTTCAACTTCAACTCATGAAATGCGATTTCGTTCTCGTTTAATTTATACGTCAATTCGGAATTTCACCAAGTTTTTTTGATGCAATAGGTTTTTACTGTATAGGAACTGAAGTCATATCCAATAGGTTGAGGGATGATAACTCCGCCCTTTATTCTTAAAGAAAGTAGGGTTTTGCTGTTGCTGTATTATATGCATATATGTTTTTCAGTCTTTGTGTTTTTCAAATAATTGTAGCAAATTTCTGAGTTTTTTATAAATTAATTCAAGTTAAAATTTTATTAATTTTATTGATACAGCGTCCGTTGTACTAAATTCAGATGTCACATTAGCAAATTCAACAAAAATATTAACTAATTAATTTTAAAAAAATTAGAAACTTCTATAATTATTTTAAAAAATAGAGACCATAGAACAAATATGCACATAACACATAAATAATAAGTTATTATAGTCTAAAAAGTAATTTATTTTAATATGTTTTAGTAAAAAATGGA
Organism: Breynia disticha f. nivosa; assembly: GCA_948193385.1. Lineage (NCBI taxonomy): Eukaryota > Viridiplantae > Streptophyta > Magnoliopsida > Malpighiales > Phyllanthaceae > Breynia > Breynia disticha. The sequence goes on from CANYCX010644012.1 coordinate 9,580, forward strand.
AAAAGAACCGATCCAACATGTTATGAGATTAACCATGTTTAGGACTAAATCTTCGGAGTTAGAAGATACTAATCACATTGCTGATGATCAATTTTTGTAAAAAGTGATTTGAAACTCCTTGAAAGAAAAATTAATAGTAAGGATTTTGGAACCATTAAAAAAATCTTCGGGTTAATGTACGAAAACAACAAATATGCATACCCATCCAAGCAACTCAAACACAAAGCAAACTCACTAAAAGAGAGTTGGTAGTTGAATTTTTTCCAACCCTTTTACAGAGAATCCCTACAAAGCGGGGGCTTTAGTAGTTGTTTATCCTCTTTTGCGGAAAGCGATAAAAGTCGTTCTTTTAATTTTATAATAAAAGAAAACAAAAATTAGAGAAGTGCGCAAGTGTGCCAGGAATTAAAGTTTTTTCGAATAAAATAAATAAAATATGCTGGAAATCTGAATTTAAAATCAAACAATTGCGAATGGAAAGTTAGGACGACTTTTTCCAAGAGTCACTGACTCAATGGTGACAAATCGTCAAATAGCAACAATTAAAAACAAGAACCGAAATGAAAGCTAACATAAAAATGAAAATACGCGAAAATGAAGTTGAAAGATGACGAAAGCAACGAGAAAATATAGTTGTTTTTGCTGTCAAAGAGAGATCTCCGTTTATTCTTCATAAAGTATCTTTCTGATTGATCTTTATTTTCTTACATGACAAATCAAATATGTTCTCTGTATTTAATTTATTTTCTTTTCTGACATGTTGACTTCATAACATTTCCTACCACATTTGTCGTAATAGATCTCGGGTCCTTATTCCAATAATCGAGTTGGCCCCACTTAACTCGGCTCATACGCTAAAATTATTTTAGCCTAAACACTAACTTTTTTAAAGATAGAACTCAATGAGACAGTAAATTAAAATCGTTAAATACAATAAAAATAAATTTGAATCTTTAATCAAAGATTCAAATTTATTTTTACCCTAACTTACAATCTCGATGTATTGACTCATTGAATCACTCTTTGAAAAGATTCATGTTAAAATTCAACATACAAAGCTTTTGTTCTTTTCCTCTCTCATTTCATGGTTTAAAATTGGTGCTACCAAATAAGTTGATATTTAACAAAGCATATGTGATTCTCACTCACTTATTCAATCCTCTACCAACCATAATCCTCTCACTAGTCTTTTCAATTTGACATGTCCTTATGACAAAAAGTGGCAGAGAAATTCTGTCCTTAGAAAACTATAATTAATTAATCGTCATTAGGCCACTCATTACAATGTTGATTACTTGAACTTCTCAACTAATTTTTTCTAAAAAAAAATTAGTGTTGCCTCTAATTAAAAGCTCACTAGAATCAATTTGATGACATGATTATTTAAACATATCAAACAAATTGCTTTTTCAAGCTTACATGATTTGTCTCCCAAACCAAATGGACTTTTTTGTTTAGTGTTAATGTTTCTTAATTTAAAGTTAAAATGACGACTTCATTACTTGAAAATTACGTAATTAGAGAGTTTAAATATTGTGTTTTAATGATAATTGACTCCATGATATACAAGCCTTTTCATAGTCAAATTCTATTGAAAATAGTTGATGTAATGTTTATGACTACATGACATTTGGTTGTTCACAAGTCACTGTAATGTGTGTGCTTGATATTACTGTTTTGACTCTAAATTTATATGACATCGACTTACTGGTCTAAATATAATGAGGAAGCTCTGAAAAAAAAAACAGTAATGATTCTATTATATGTTTAAAAAATTAGAGCAATATTTTACTGTTTATACATGTGTTATATGCGCATCTGTTCTTTAAGTTCTATATTATTTCACGTAATTGTAACAGTTTCTGAATTTTCTACAAATTCATCTAATTAGAAGTTTTATTAATTTTACTGGCGTGACATTCGTTATTTAAAAATTTTAGAAAACCCTAAAACTAAACTACAACGTTATGTCACCAAAATTAACAAAAATTTAAGTAGGACTAATTTATAAAAAAATTAGATATTACTAAAATTGCATGAAATAACATAAAATTCAGAAAATAGTTGCAAATATATATCACATGTACAAAAAAGATTATACTCTAAATATCAACCAACATAATTGTATATTTGTAAAAAAATAACATCTTAAATATGATAGGTGACGACCGTAATTTGAAAAGACACCAACATTTTTTTATAGATTATATGTACTAATTGTCAAAAAATTGTAAAATAAAAGAGTTTTTGACAATTATTTTTTCGCTAGACAATAAAAGGAAAAAGTTCTCGTGTATAATATGAATATTTTTGAACTATTATAGCCTTCTAACCTGGAACCACCGAGCGCGTAGATCAACTGGCGTGAGGTTGTTCTACCTTAATCAGAGATCTCGAGTTCGAATCCTGGGTACGCAGCTGCGTTAAAACTTAGTTGAGAGAGCTTTGCCGCCCTTGTGGTCATGCCCGGCTCGAACAGAGATTAGTCTAAGATGCCCAGGATACCACGTGGTCAGACAAAAAAATAGCCTTCTAACCTGGAAGTGCTTTTGGTAATTAGTTTCAATTAGTAACAAAAAAAATTGTCGTAAAATATTGTCATGCTCTAAATTGGCATCACAATAAACAGTA
>CANYCX010644156.1:0-18774 GCA_948193385.1 Breynia disticha f. nivosa
CCCAACTTTTAAATGAAAAACGGCAATAATTTCCCCTAAATTTATAATTTCCCCAACCAAGTTCCTGCAAATTGAAATATCATTAAAAACAACGCACAACCAATTCAACAACCCAATTTTACTTATTCTCAATTTCTTAATCCTTCAAATTATAATTTTCTCTATCAAACCTACATACCCAAAATGACCGTTTTCAATTCAGGTTCACTCATTCTAAATGGCAGCCCATTTTCTATTCGCCTATTCCTCGTTTTCCTACAAAATCAAACTAACCGAACAAAAGCGAATAAGTTCTCATTCCAAGTCATAACTGAAATTAGGGTTTTAAAAATTTAAAACCAACCATTTTCGTTAAGAAAACTTCGGCGGTTTGAAGCATGCGGAGGCCAAAACGTTGATGGCTGCAGTTGAACGCGTGGCTGTTCGAGGAGAAAGATGGAGGCACTGGAAGGAAAGAAAGAGAGGCATGGAGGAGAGGAAGAAGAATGGTGGCTGGGATCACGATGGTCGGAGAAAGAAGAAGGAAGAGGAGCGGCGTGGAGAGAGATGTGTGTGGTGGGAAAGATGGTGGCCACAGCTGGTGGTCATGCGTCGGTGGGGGTGGACGAAAAAGGAGAGCCAAAGAGGGAAGAGTGGGATGGCGGCCAGAGGAAGAGCGAGATGGTGGTGGCAGCGACGGAGAGGCATCGCTGGTTAGAGAGGGAGAGAGAGCCGGCAAGAGAGAGATCGAGTGAAGAGAGGAGAGTGAGGTCGTGAGAGAGAGGAAACAAATGAGGGGTTGACGGTTGGGATTCAAAAAAAGAAGAGTGCGATTTTAAGGTTAGATGAGTGTTGGGTTAGGAATAGTGTCATTTAAATGTCTAAGATACCCTTACACCCATACTTATATTTATTTATCTCTAAATTCTTGCCCTTCTTATAAATCTAAATTCTTACGTATGTACGAAAATCGTATACTTACCTTTATTTAATTAATTTAATTTAATCCCTTCTTAATTTATTTAAAATTCATACGGAAAGAAAATTCTATTTCTTTCTATATTCCCCCGATTAAATATTAAATTTTAAACTTTTGAATTTTTCGAGGCGTTACAGGAGGAGCTAAGGATATTACAAATATACGGGTGAGTAATTCGGACTCACTTTTAAATACAACCATATGTGTGATCACATAAAGGAAAGATAATTAATGGATATTCCATGATAATTGCTAACCGGTGTCTAGCAAGCACACTAGATTAGTGTAGTTTTACCACGGAAGTATGTCTCCCAGGATCAAATCTCTCGAGGAATGTCGTATTCAAATTGATTCGGTGCTAGCGAGAAAATAAACGAAAGTAATAAACATGAATTGGAATTTGAAGTTTTTGATTTGAATAAGAAATATAAAGACAAACAACTAAAAACAAAGAATGGACTAAAAATGTGAGTTTTCCTAGATTTCAACAGAGAATACACTTGGTTACTTAATTACTTGAGGTTAATGACGTTGTTCTCACACTATCGTCAATTAGGAGTCCCTTTTGGGATGCTCAAAATTGCGTCCTTAAACCTAAAAAGTCTTATACTTTCGTGATACACTAAACTAGGCAAGCCAATAGTAACCTAGGCATTCCGTTGAACATATTATAGTCAATAAATATATTTATATCTAATTGGCCCTGACACTAAATTCAGTCATCCTAACCATAGGCTTTTTCAACTCTAGGCTAGGACTACTAGTGATGAACAATCAATATACAAGTGTAATTAACCATTAAATGGAATCAATTAGTTGATAAAAATAAATATATGATACTAACTATCATTCTAGTGAGTTTTTAACAGTGATTCTGTAATGCCCAAAAATTAGCCAAATTAATTTAGAAAATATAATGGGAAATAGTACAACTAAAAATGAGTTAGAATGAGTTAAAATAAGTCAAAAATAGCGGGAAAATGGACCGACACGGTCTCATTACGACCTTGGCATGACCGTGTTGATATTTATCTATATGATTTGTGTAGCACGACTTGTGCTTGAAGCGTGCTGGAAAATGTGGCATACGGTGCCCAGAACAATCGTGTCTGGGGACGTGCTGAGTGTTAAAATACATGTTAATGCGTGCTAGAGAAATAGGGTCATTTCTGACCACAATTGAAACGCACAAAACTCTAACTGTTAGAGGCTTGGATTGCATGAGTTTGGCCAAAATTGGTAGGTTTTTGTTGGAATGAAAGCATGGCAAAGTTATGGGTTAAACCCTCTTATGTTATGCATGTTTTCAGAAGAAAATCGGTTTGTGTTGTTACGAATTTGTTTGTTTCTGTTGTAAATATATGAATGGTGGTGGGAAATGGGTTGGATTACTTCAAGGAGTGCTAAGGGAAGTAATGTGAAATATTTTAAGAGTAAAATCAAAAAGTGAGTCTTAAAGGACTTGGATGCTTGGAATCACTTCGTATGATTTTGCTTGAATTAAGTAATGATGAGTTAAAAACTATGATAATAAAATCATTTGTTGATTGATTGTGCGATGAAGTATGTTACAATAGTGCTTGACTTGATGTGATTGGTTGAATGTGATTGTGTGCATCACTGAAAATGATTTGTGTGGATAGTGATTATGAGCTTAGTTGATGGTATGATATGGATTTTGATGGTATGGCATTTTATATTATTATGTGCTGGAAAAATGGAAAATGAGACTATGCTAATTGATTGTATTTGCTTGAAATGAATTGTGAAATGCACTAAATTTGCTTGCTTAAAAATGCAAAGATGGTAGTGACATTATTGCATATGGTTTTATGAACTCGTGCTTAATTGCGTGTGAGGATGACCGTCGTACTCTGTGAAAATGAATGATGGCAATGGGTTGCATGTTTGGTGTGAATGATTTTGGATAAGTTGTGGTATCTTGGCATGATTATTTACTAGATATTGGGGCTGTAATTTTGAGCATTTCATATCATGTGTTGCATAAGCCTTTGTTTAACACTTAGCCGTAATAATACCGGACTAGGCCCGAGGGAAACAGATCAAGAGCTCGTGGTCGTAAATGAAATGGGATAGGCCCAAAAGAAATGAGAAAAAGCTCAATGGTCATAAAAATGAGAAAATTGGGTCGAGAGCTCCTTGGCCATAATTGATACTAGGCTGGGCCCGAGGAAATCGAGCAAGAGCTTAAATGGTCGCAAAGAGATGGAAGATCTTGGGGCATAGTGAGTGCAAAAATACATTACCATTGCATAGTGCATCAATTCACTATTGTATGAACCTAGTATGATGATTTGGAAAGATGGATGTCGTGAAACTCGTATGAATGTGGATATGGTGATTATGGTTTTTTAAGTATTGGATTGTTATGAGTATGATCTTGTACCTGTGTTGGTAGGGTACCTTCAGTTTATCTTGGTTAATGGATTAATATGTATGTGTTGATATATGGATGGGAATGGATTGATGGGTTGCCTTGTGTGGCTCATTTGATTGATTTACCTACGCGATAATAATGATATTGTGTTTGTCTTGGCAAGTAAAAATGTTGATGCTACAAGTTTCTTAGATATTCTTTGAGTTACATGTTAAGTTAAGTTATTAAAAGGACCCTAAATGGAAAAAACGAGGAACCAAGCATAGGAAAGTAATGTACTCAATTTGGTTTTACTGTGATGTTGAAAGGAACCTAAGAGGAGTGATGATTTTGCCTTGATTGATCTCTTGAACGAAATGGGAATTTGCAAAGTGTTTTGGTGTTGTTTTGTGACTGAAATAGGATTGGAAAATATATGATTGTATGTCATGAGTTGCGAGATACGTTGTGTGAAATGTTGCATGAATTGTTCTTGAAAGAATGCACGCTTGCGAGTAAACTAGAGGTTCGGCACGCCCGTTGTACCGAACAGAACGAGAGGCGTGCCGAGCCACTGAAACACCAGCAAAACTCAGCACAATGGTCATGTTATGGGCACAACCTGTGCCAAAATTGATGTTTTTGGCCAAGGATGAGCACAGGGGCCGTGCCAACTAGCACGCTCGTTCCTCCTTCATATTTTTTGCTTAATTATAACTGAATTTAAGGGACAGATTGGTTAGGTCTTAAATGGGGATGTTTTCCCTACTTCATAATGTACTCAAAACACAAAAATTAATGAGTTCTTATGTATTAACTACCTTGGTAGGTGTTGTAGATGTACATATTGGATATTTAATTACTCATATTAGTTGTTTAATTGTGACGTATGTAGGATTAGAAGGATTTCCACGAGCGAGGTTGACTGAGGAAATTTTTGGGAAAATTGATTCGAATTGTAAAGCATTGGATAAGTTGTTTAAATTATACATGGTAATCTTCTTGAAAATCCACACACACATGCATATAATGTGGAGCATTAGTCCTTTTAAAATACATACATACATATATATATATATATATATACTTTTTTGAGTCAATTAAAATAATTAGAAATTAAATTTGGGTATCACAAATTTAACCTAATGATTCAGTCCACATTAGACCTAGGCTTTTCTGACTCCAGAATGAGGCTGCCAAAAACAATTAACCACACTTGCATACAAAATCATTCTTTCATGGCAAGAAATTAAGTAGACATTCATTCCATAATCAAAGATAAATATTAAGTAGAGTCCTTAAACATCCATTAAATAAACAAAGTTAAAAACCTCTAGTTACATCTAAGATAACCCAACAAAATGTTTAGCCTAGCATGGATAAATCCAACATAAAAACAAACAAAAGTAAAGGAGACATAATGAAGAGAACAAAAAAGAAGAAACCCTTGTCCAAGCTCTTGTTTTTTCCTCCAGCCAAAAATCAATGAAAAGATCCCCAAAATGAACTCTAGAAACCATATTTATATGCCTCTCTTTCGATCCCCTGGAATTGTCTTAAATGCCCCACCTTATACCCTTGAAAAAGGACATTTTAGGCTATCTATTGAGTGTCATGAATGCTAGATTCAAGTCACACTTTGTGACTACATGGTGTGACATTATTTTGCTTCATCTGAATGTGTCACAATTTCCCCAACTTAACCTGTAATTCACAATCCAAAGTTATCACATTCATGATACTTCTTCTACTCCAAATCACCCGTCAAATTTGAATCACGAATGACACTTTTGAAGCCCCAATTCATGATGCACAAGATGTCATGTTCGTGACGCAATTTCATGCCCAAAATCTGCCTCAAAATGAGCCATGTTTAGCAAGGATTTTAACCCTGTTTCATGACTTAATTTAGCCACATGTGTGGCTGCCATTTTGACTCCATTTTTCATTAACATTCATAAGTCACGTTTGGCCACAACCATCCTTCATCTCTTGACCAAGAATTACCATGAACGTGACTTGTCTTCAGCTTGAAACTTCTACCTTCATCAAGTATCATGAATGGCATTTTTTGGCGCTTCATTATTCATATAAGTTACAAACGTGACTTGTATTCTACCACATTCTAGCCTTGCAAAAATGTGTCATAAATTCCCTTAAACATGCTCCAAAATGTGATGCAAATGAGTCATGCTCGTGACTTGTTTGGCTGGCCAAATTGCCTATAACTTTGAATCATGTTTACACCAATTCTAAGATCTAATTCATGACACTTCATGTCACATTCGTTATGAGCCTTCTAGAGGCCATTTCCTCTCCATTTCACTAGTCACGTTTCCCACAAATCCAATCCAATTTATGAATTCAAGTTAGTCACATTTGTATGACAATTTCTGCTACAAGTACTCTTTGAATTTTTCCATGTTATTGACATTGCTTATAACTCTTGGCACATTCCATACAGTAATGGAGAATTAGAGCAAGTAATATCCATGTCTTGTAATTAACCATCTCATCTTCTTTCCACTTGATGACAACCACATACTCCTTCTTGTGCCTATTTTATTACTTCCATGGCATTTGGAAATCCCAAGCATTTAATCAGTAATCCATCAAAAATCTTAAAGTATAAGTTTTCTTCCACTAGCAAATATTGTAATGACTGTATTTTTAATTTGTACGATGTACTTGGTCTAGGTGTATCAATTAATTATTAATTGGCTTTCTCCAATCACTTGTCACATCTGCATCTATGTTGAATTCATTTATAGGCATGCCTCTAGCCTCGATGGAAGGGTGATTTTGCTTATGAATTAGATGAAATTATATCACATTTATATCCTAATAGCTTATAATTAACAAACTATACATAGAAACTAAAATTAAACTACATGTAAACTTAATTTATACTGCTCATATTATATAAGTTATATGAATACGTATGTATAATCATATGTAACCAAAGTAAAATGACAGACAATATAGGAAGAGTATTAAAAATAGAAAATATATTAAGTGTGGTCAACATGCCAGGTGTGGTGCATTATATGGTGAGCATGTTGGACTCTATTCTGAATAGAGAGGTAACACGGTGGGTGTGGTGAATTCCGTGGTGGTCGTATTATAACACGGATTGTGATTCCACAAGACGCAACTGTGTCGCATTGTAAAACATGCATAAATTCTAGAAATTGTAGTAGGAGGTGGCGAGTTTTACTTATTTAACATGCCCAATAGCTTAAAACGATCAATATACACAGTAAACAAATAATAGAGAAGCAACAAGAAACCTCCATGAAGTAAACATCATCAAATTAATCATGAAGAGAAAAAAGGAAGAAAAAGTTGATGATTTGAATTAAGGAAGCTTAAAATTTCATTAAGAGAGAATTTTGCAAGTTTCTAATTTATAAAGAATGAATTTTATGAGATTATCAAGTCTTTTGATCAAATAATTGATAGGACCATTTTTACACACTCATTCCATATACTTTATGCCAATTTTTGCTATATTTTAATAGATAAAACTAGTGATTATCAAGGCTTTTGATCAAATATGGTTTTATCCAGTGCGTTCAAGAATGCAAAATTTTGCTAGGATTTGGATCGAAATGAATAGGAGCATTTTGGAGTGCAAATTCATGAGTCTTTAAGCTTGGATTAGGGCTTAAGATATTGGTCAAAGTAGGCATCAAAATCATGGCATCACAAGCAACAAAACGGAGACGCACTCGAAGAAAAATTAGTGCTTACGATGGATGAGTTTGCAAACCAAGATCATGTAAAAAATGCAAGAGACTTGGAGTCATAATTTGAAAGGAAGAATGAGCAAACAAGACTTATGAAAATGTGGAAAATGACAGCCAGAAGATGTACCACAAATGTGACTAAATGGAATCACGTTTTGGGTATGAAATTGGCTTGGAACGTGACTTATTTTTTTAGCAGATTTGGTGTCACAAACGTGACCATCAAGGCACCATGATTGAAGACGAATTTATGGCACTCGTGACATCAAGATTGGCAGCTGAAAATGAGTTCAGAAGGTGAGTCACATTCATGACTCACCACAACCACAAATGAGCCTGCAAGTGTGTCAAACGTGATTCAGTTTTAGTGAAGATTTTCATCCGAAAGCATGCCATGTTCGTGACTTGCAAAAGTCACGTTTTAGGAGCCCAATTCTAATCATTCGTGACTCTCATTTGGCAGCTTGAAATAGGGCAATAGCTACACCACATTGGTGATCCAAGAGCACCACGATTAAGACTTCAGAATGGCCATTCGTGATTCCCTCATCTTGGACGCTCAAAATTTTACAGAAGTGCCACCACAAACGTGGCTATTTGGTATTATGAATGGGGCAAGAAAATGGGTAAAACATATGGTGTTTGGAGGCCAGAATTCTTGTCACTTTAGTGCATAACATGAGCCACATTTTTTGGCTGGCTGAAGGCAAACGTGACTCATAGGAATTGGTCTAAAATGTCCATAAAATGAAGGCTTAGTTGGGGGCATTCTGGACATTTCACGAGGGCTAAATGAAGCATATATAAAAAGGGCTTGTATTCGGTTTAAGAGGGACTTTTTTTGGCTGAGTTTTGAAGGGGGAGAAACAAGAGCTTCATAGGGTTTTTATTCTTCTCTTTTATTACATTATGTGTTGTTTATTTTCCTTTCGCCTGTTGATAGATTTATCCATGTTAGGCTAGACTTTTTGTTGGGTTATCTTAGATGTAAATAGAGGCTTTTACTTGGTTGTTTACTGGATGATTGAGGTATTTATTCTTAATGGCATTTACTTAAATGAAGAATGAATGTACATTTAAATTCTTGTGATGAATCGATGATTGTTTATGCAAGTATGATTAATTATTACTAGTGAACTTATTCTAGAGTTGCAAAAGCCTAGGTTTAAGGAGTTGTAAAATCACTAGAGCGATAACTAGGATTAGATATTCATTGTTTTTAACTAACCAGTTGCATTTTATGAATGATTGATTGTGTTTGCGTATTGATTGTTCATTATTAGTAGTATTAGCCCAGAGTTACAAAAGCCTAGGGCTAGGAAGGCTAATTTAAATAGTATTAGAAATACACCTATTGATCCTAATGTGTTTGATAAAATGCCTAGGTTATTATTGCCTTGATTGGTTTAGTGTATCACAAAAGTAGAACACTTGTTAGGTTTAAGGGCGAAATTTTGAGCATCCCAAAAGGGACTATTAATTGACAATAGCATGAGAACACCATCATTGACCTCAATCCTATTAGATAACCAACCTTGACCTCTATTGAAATCTAAGATTGCCCAACACCTTTCTATTGTTAATTTATACTTTCATTTGTTTGCATTAAGAATTTAGTTAATCAATTTGAAAACTAACTTTCATTTATGTTTATTGCTTGCTTTTTGTTATTTTAAGCACTGAGTCAATTTAAATACTCATTCCTCTTAAGATTTAATCCCAGAAGGCATACTTTTGTGGTAAAACTACACCGGTCTAATACGTTTTCTAGACATCGGTCAAGTTTTTGGCGTCGTTAAGTAACAATGTATTTATTTTGGCTTCGTGCTTTTTGTTGGGTTTATAATGATTTTTAAGGTTCAAGGCAGCGGAAATATCATATAAAAACTCAAGAAAGACAGCTAAGATCATCATCAAAACTGAGATTAACAACATATTGATGTATAATTGATAACTAGTTAATGTAAAAATAAAAAATTTAACAAAAAAGACTTACTTTGCTTGCTCTCCTTCTTTGTCATGGGAATATGTACCAAGAAAGTAACTACCATCTCAAAAGACTACAAAATGTCCTTTGTGACACCTTTTTTGAGAACCACAGACACAGTTCCTCTACAAAATTAATTCACAGATTAGCAAAAAGTATACTAGCACTAAGGATAGTTGGCTTCACCTTTTTCTTGTCAAAACAATGAGATTCTTGCAAAACGGAGGACACCGCGATGATCAGACAGTATGATCAACCTCTTAGTCTCACGTCTCTCCTGGAGAAAAACCTAAGAATCAATCTATGTGTCTTTATTGGAAGGCTCGCGGTAATAGGATGGTGTTTTAGGGGCGGCACTCATATCAAAGAATATTAGGGTTTTGTTTCTTTTATAAATAAGAGTTTTAGTCCATTAAACCTCTTAACCAAAAATCCTAATACCATTAGGACTTTACTAAGTGTTTAATTAAAATAAAATTCATTTAAAATCACCCTCATTGTCTTGAACTAATGTGGATATTAAAAGAATTTTTCTTTTAATTTATCTCACATTAATTTTGTCTTAACTTAAAACAAGCTTCCTAAATTTTCTCCTTTTTATGTTCTTACATGTTTTCACTTAAGACATCATATTTTATAAAGAATGTCTTAAAATCATGTAAGAAAAGATAAATAAGATTTCACATCCCTATTGGGTCCAAATACCAAAATTGGCCCAAGTGCCCGATTTGGACCAACCATCGGATTTTGACAAAAAGTGAAACCAAAAATATCCTTTTTGGTTTTTCATCATCCATGTGCGATCTGTTGGACTATTTAATAAAGGTAATGAATTTAATAATTCAAAAATCATGTCTCTAGTAAGACACTAGTATCATCATAAATTAAATAGCGGACGAGCGGTGTTAATAGCCCTACTACAATTTCATCCCTTGACGTCTGATATCATGATTAGCATAAGGCATGCCCCAAACACCCTTATTAGTGCTAAATCACTTTTTTGATCTCTATGACAAAATTGATAAGTTCGAATAAATGACCTAATCATTTCATTCAGGTGCACCCACACTTTTCCCAATTTTGTCTATCAAGCAGCCAATGATATCTGCTCTTATTTTCATGAGAGGGCAAATCCCTTCACCTCACTCATGCTTTTACTTGTGATTCTTAGCATACCCAATCATACCCATACTTTTCAACCTTTTACGATCACATTAGGCGTATGTCAAAGTACACTGAAAATCACAATAAGAGACATAGTGATTTTCAGTCTAAGGATAATATTTGACATTGAAAATAGTGATTGCTCTCTAAATACAATGTCCTTACATTGGAACATGATCACCTACAAAGTATATACTAGTCTTAATTCATTATCATTCCTATGGAAACAAGTGACTAGGGATATTTATAATTTCAATCTCATAACTTCCAGGTTTTACTATCAAGGTCCTCAACCTTGATACCTCAAGAGTTTAATTAAAATTCTTGGATATTTTATCAAACACATACCATAGGTAATACATGAAGTGATAAAATAATACTTCATAATTTTATTACTAAATAAGAAAAGTTACAAACAATGTATTAGGCTAGGGCTTACACTAACACTTTTTGTGTTTTTAACATTTCTTTGTTTTTAGATTTATATTTTTGTAGGTTTAGCTTTTGTTTATGCTTCTCTAAGGTCACAATCATCTGGAAGAGCTCATTGGACCTTATCCAAAAATAAAGCGAGTAGTTTTTAAACGGAGACTTAGGAATAGGGTAATGGAAACACAACTGGGTTTTGATAAGGGGATCCTGTGCGGGAGGGGAAGTCCCTAAAAAAATGTGTGTGGATCCCATGTTGCTGCAAAGGAGTGTTAATGGAAATGGCAATGGTCATAATGTTAACAATGGGGCAGATGAGAGACAAGCTCTGCTACCTCAAAGAGGGATTGGAAATTCCCCTAGAGGGTTTTACGCGATATTCAAAGTCAAATCATAAGAGTATCTCCATCTTGTATTGTGTTAAGTCCAACAGCTAGGAATTATAAGTTGAAAGGAGTCCATTTTAATATGCTCCCATCTTTCCATGAACTGACATCAAAGGATGCATTATCATTCTTCTAAGAGTTTTACACAACGCTCATGGGGATGAGTTAAGGATGTAGTGTTTCCTTTACATTTTTTAAGGATAGGGCAAAGGCATGCTTGATCAACTTACTAAAAGACTCCTTAGGGATGGGATGAGGTGTACAACAAATTTATGGCAAAATATTATTAACTTTATAAGACCATCTACCTTCAAAGCTAGATTTGCACATTCACACAGTTGGATGAAAAGCTTTCCATAAATCTTGGGAATGATTCAAAATGTTCCTCTTTCAGTGTCTGCATCACCAATTCCTATTGGCCCTTCTGACTAAGTTTTTCTACGAGGGGTTTTCCTTAGCTAATCAAGCTTTTGTGGATACAACGTCTGAAGGGTTATGTAGGAGACAAAACCACCAAGGAGGCATATATATATATAAATTGGTGGGTAAGAACATTTAAAATAAGGCAATTAGAGGACGAAGAGGGTTTTAAGTGAATAAGATCTCTTACTACACACGAGACGTAACTCTAAAATAGATGAGTTGACCAAGTGCGTAAAGATCATCATGAGGGAGAAGGTGGCAAGAGTTGAGGCTCAATGTAGTAATTGTGATGGGATAGACCATATTGAGGATAATTGCATGTATAGAGGTTCACAAGGTTATGCTAAGATGAAGTGTAGGGGTTTATAGGAGGCTAATTTTGTAGGTGGAGGACTTCACAAACCTTCTCAAGCCAATGACCTTTATTCAAACACATATAACCCAAAGTGGAGGAACCACCCCAACTTTGGATAGAGAAACCCTTCAACCTATCAAGCACCACCACAACCACACCCTTACCCACCTTCCAAACCAAACACTTACCTATCCCAACCATTCCCACGAAAAGACCTATCAAACTTCCTAAGACCTCCACCTAAAAGACCCACATACCCACCACCACTACCACCACAAAACACAAACAACCCAACCTCAACAAACACTCACCAAGAACCCAAATCAAATTTTGAAGATATGTTTATGCAAGCTCTCAGTAAGATGGACTAATTTATAGATGCCCAAACTACCACAAACCAATGATTTGAGTGCTTCATGCAAGCTCAAGACTCTATTAACAAGTCTACTTTAGAAACTTTATAAGGCTTAAAACACCAAGTTGGACAATGAGCAAAGTAGATGAGAGAGAGAAGAGGAAACTCTTCAGTTCCTCAACTCGAAACCAAAAGGACAATGTGTGTGCTATAACATTGCATAGTGGGAAAAATTTTAAAAGATAAAATGATAGAGAGGGAGTTAGATGAGAAGCATGGACGAATTGATGACGGGGTTAAGGAGGACAACGAGACTAAAAAAGAAGAGAAAAGAGAAGATGATGCCAAGGAAGTGAAAAGGATGGCATGAGATCACCTCTAATTAAAAAATAGAGACTTGTAAAGGAGAGCAGAAAGAAGTCATAAGAAGGGAATATGGGCGATTTTATGCCTCCACCTCTAAGACCGTAGAATTCTTGAAGTATTTGGAGTGGATGAAACAGGCTCAAATTAAGATATCATTTCTCAAAGAAATTTCTCACATGCATAAATGTGTCATGTTCATCAAGGCGATAGACTCAAATAAGAAGAATTTGGATGAGTATGCTTCGGTACCTTTGACTGAAGAATGTCATGCCATAATTCAGCAGAAGCTTCCTCCAAAACACAGGATTTAAGGAGTTTTTAGACTCTTATATAAACTGGAACCTTGGAGATTGATATTGTTTTGTATGACTTGGGGGCATCAATCAACCTCATGCCTCTATCATTATATAAGAAACTCGAATTAGGGAATCTTCAACCATGGACAACATATTTACAACTTGTGGATCACTCCATCAAGTATCCAAAAGGGAAGGAAGAGGATGTGTTCATCTATATCGTAAAATTTTATCTACAAGCCGACTTAGCAATCATACTTGGGAGATTGTTCTTTGCTATGGGGAGTGTTGTCGTTGATTTGCAAGAATGGATGTTTACCCTCTGAGTGGATGATAACACACAAGATTTTAAAGTCTACCAAGCTATTAACTGCCCAAAGATGGAAGGAGATGTTTTTCAAATAAAGACGGTAGAGGAGTTAATTAATATAGAGGATGCATTTTATAAGAACCCATTGTGGGAGGTAAAGTGAAGCTCTTAAAGGCTAAAAAGGATTCTAGTGATGGAATAAGAGTGGGGGTGTTGAAGGAGGAAAGACTCAAACATCATTTTTCAAATTCATTCGAGGATACAAGTGTGAGGAATTCCACCGTTCACATGCCCAGACAGTCATTTAACAGAAAAACTGAGGAGTACAAGGGTACTTTTTATTGGAGCATTAAGGTAGCCAATCCACCACTGCCAGAGCCAATACAGTGCCAGAGACCACACTAGAGCCAAAGAACATTGACCGTCTAAAAAGATGTAAAACTACCTATGTTTACAATGACGTAAAATTATTTCAATAAATAATCTATTCATACTCACATCACGTAGTTGCATTCATGTTTATGTTATTTATTTTTCTTACTTTCTTTTATTTTACATATGTATACATTAAACATATAGGAGCATATTTAAAATTACGCCTTGTATTTTCTTTCAATATTGGGTATTTATGTTTTGTGAACAACCCTTTTTGTGTTGCCATTGTCTTTAAGGAATGTAATGAAAGAATGCATCAAGACACAGACACAAACCTATGAATGGATGATTGATGATTTACTCTTCATGTTTTATATTTGAATGAAAGAATGAATTTCTATTTAAATTCTTATAATGAATGAATGATTATTTATGCAAGTTTGATTAATCTTTATTAGTGGCCTTATTCGAAATTCGTGAAAGCCTATGTTTAAGGAGGGCTAAATCGCAATGTCGAAAAATCATTGGAGTGACAGCTAAGATTAGATATTCATTGATTTCAACTAATCGATTGCATATTATGAATGATTAATTATGCTTACATATTGATTGTTTGTTACTAGTACTCTTAGCATAAAGGTGCAAAAGCCTAAGGCTAGAAAGGCGAATTTAAATAGCGTTAGTACTCAATTGGATAGAAATATACCTATTGATCCTAATGTGTTTGATGAAATGCCTAGGCTACTATTGCCTTGCTTAGTCTAGTGTATCATGAAAGTAGAACACTTGCAAGGTTTAAGGGCACAATTTCAAGGATCCCGAAAGGGACTCTTAATTGACGATAGCACGAGAACACCATCATTTACCTCAATCCCATTGGATAACCAAACTTGATCTCTCATGAAATCTAAGATAGCCCAAACCATTCTATATTGTTAATTTATACTTTCACTTGTTTGCATTTAGAATTTAGTTAATCGATCTAAAAACCCACTTTCATTTATGTTCATTGTTTGCTTTTGTGTTATTTCAAGCACAGAGTCAATTTAAATACTCGTTCCTCATGAGATTTTATCTTAGGAGGCGCACTTTTGTGGTAAAACTACACCGACCTAGTACACTTGCTAGACACTGGTCAACTAGCTACTGTTGGTGTCACTTGTTTTGCCATTGAAACCTTTTATATCATAGCTAAAGATGTGGTGGTGTATTGCAATAGTTTTCCTGCAGAAAATTTGGAACTACAAGTTTGAATGCGTTAACACTAAAATATGAATTATCATTAATCTTAACACTCCCTCTTCATACCCGAATTTCGCAAAGTTATTTCCTTATCTCCCATTCTCAACACAAGCTTACCGTCACTCCCATCAATAAGTGTCCTTGTTGTGGCCAAGAATGGCCTACCAAATATTAAAGGCACATTTT
The DNA here is from genome assembly GCA_948193385.1 of Breynia disticha f. nivosa. Lineage (NCBI taxonomy): Eukaryota > Viridiplantae > Streptophyta > Magnoliopsida > Malpighiales > Phyllanthaceae > Breynia > Breynia disticha. The sequence goes on from CANYCX010644156.1 coordinate 14,959, forward strand.
CATCCACATTCACATTAAGTATGACAAAATTGTAATATAAGTGAAATTTCCAACATTAACGAGTGTGTTCTTAACAATGCTTAGTGGTTTTATAACATACATGTCTGCAAGCTACTATGTTAGTTTTGTTACCTTAAATTCAAATGTTTAAACAATATATATGTCATTATATTTAATCCAATGACTAAATTAGCAAGAGCTTTTTTAAGACACAAATTTCCAAAAGTACAGGGAATATAGAAATTACCCGAGTCCATCAATTTCTCTAGCAATTTACTGATGATTATATTAGAGCTCTCCTCATTTAAAATCACTTTGTTGAGCTATGCCAACTCTCTCTCACTTCGCAATTGTTCCCAAATACTCTATGCATTTTGAAGTACCTACACCACTGATTTTGGATGTGGTAAGTCAACTGATGGTTTATATGGTGTATTATTAGTCTTACTACATTATCTACTAACTCTTCTCTATATAATCCCAGCTAGATAAGGAATGCAAGACTTGTATTCTCTAAGTAGCACTAATTTTCTTGGAGCTTCATGACATGGTTCTGATGCTCCAACACTAATGTGTCCTAACATTGCGTGACAAAACTATTGCGCAAGTGCACGCAGTCAAGTAATAAAGGGAGTATAAAACTCAACCCAGTATTGAACCCTAGGAAAATAGCAGTATGTAATACGAGTTATTATTATTTTTTACAAGTCCAATCAATTAAAAATTTGATGTTCAATTAACTAAGCTATGCGAAATTAAATGAGACTAACCTAAAATACGAGAAATATAAAATGCGATTAGAAGTAAATCAAGTGATGAAAGCGTAATTGAAAGGGCATTAAAGAAGATTAGATTGAAAATAATAAACAATCAACAAAATAGAACATCGAAACTAAAAATTCATTAAACTTAAATATAAAAAAAACATTCAATAAGAAAGCTTAATTGAGATCTTTTTTCACGCTCTGACCCAACTGACGACCTGGCTGACTAGCGTCACTTGACAGAGGCCTATTATCTATTTGTCGGTTCCATCCCTGCCAAAAACAGTTTGACCACATCTTTAGGGGTGACCTCGATGCTCTATTCACCATACTTATTGCATGAGCAGTTCAGACTCTTTCAGGGACATCTTGGAGATGTATCTCACTGCTTACCAGTGAAGGATTCTTTTTCCTTATAGGTACAAGCACTCAAGCTTCAGAAGTGGTTTTAGTCTTACAACTGCCGCCATCATCAAGTATTTTCTCTTTTACTTTTATATTGGGACTTTCTTATTATGGGTTCACTATTCTTTTTTATCTGGTTTTGCTTCCAAACCTAAAGGCCCAAAAACTCCTATTAAACCCCAGTAATCAAGTAGGATTCCTTCAAATCCAGTACACCTACCGGTCTATCCACTCCTCTCCATGTCAACCTAGACAACGGGGACTCAGTCGAGTCCTTAGAAAAACAAAAGGTGCTCCTGTTCCCACTCGTCGTAGTCTCTTGCTCATATTTTTGCTCCCATCTCTAAGTCATGCCTATGCCACACTTTGGAAATGCTTGCAAAATGAAAGGATATGGTGACTAACATCGTTGAGGATTCCTCACCTTAGCCAACTGTTCCTGCTATTTCATCACCTTTGCCAGCAGTCAAACTGTCGACAATGAGCTATTATATTTTGAGATTTCCCTCTTTCTCAAATACTAATTTGTTCCCCATTTCTAGGCTCTAGGTGAGACACGGGATAAGCTAGATGAGATGGTTGCCACAGGTTAGGAGGACTCTTTAGTAACTATCAATTTACAAAGCATGTTTACCTCTCCGTTGCAGCCTACTGTGACAAAATTTTAGAGGCAAACATCTTGACAGCTAAATAAACTTTGAAACAAATTCAAAACCTGAAGCTTTCTTTGTGACAACAGATGTTGCAAAGACTGCAATCGATGCATTTGATGCGCTCCTGCATTTTGATTTGAGTATCACATAAAATTTTTTTAATGCGAATTCTGAGTAACCAAATCACGGTGTTGTACTGCAATTTTACTTCTGCCACATCGTAAAAGGATAAAGTCGTAGTAAAGATATAACGCCCCGAAAATTCGTCCATTTTTAATTTGAAATAATGATTATAGAGTGGGGATGTTAATTCATGTTAATTGATGTAGGAAATGGTTAAAGTAAGGTGGAATAATGTTTATTATAAGTTGTATGTATGTATAAGTATATAGGTGTCGGAAGGTCGAAGGAAGTCGAAAAGTTGGAAATCGGCTGTCTGCAGCTGATTTATGTTAATAAGCAGATTAACCCACGTTAATATGGATTAACGTACGTTAGTCCATAAATAACGTACATTCTTCATACTCAGTTTCCAAAACTCTGCATTTTGTTAACGTACGTTAATTTTAAAATAAACATACGTTATCGGGGTCTGAACATGTCATTAAGTAGGCCGAACACAACTCATTTCGGGAAAAAACATCCCCAAACACTCCCAAACATTCTCTCAACTCTCAAACATCATTCCCAGGGCCTCCCAATCACCAAACTTACCCACAAACACCTAGGTTGCAATAGATTAACAGCACATTCATCCTCCAACTGATCCCTCTTCAACTTAGGGTTTGAAACTAAGAGGAGGAAGGTAAGATCCTTATTCTAAGATGAAATGTGTAGGAAAATATATGCATTTGGTAGGGTTTTGTTGGGTTTTTATTGTAGTTTTTTATTCTATAAGTATTTAACCTAAAAATAGAAGATTTGGTGAGATTTGGGAAAATTTAGATTTTGTGAGGAAAATTGGGAATTTTGAGAAATGGGTTAGGAAGATGAGGAATTGAGTATATAATGTTGTAAATGATGCAAAATGTGTTGCAATGTGGGTAGGTATCGATATTCGGAACTCAAAACGGGGGTCGGGCGACGAATCAGACTTTGGAACCTGAGGTAAGTGCATTGACGCTTAATTTATTGTGTTGTGCTGATGAATGGTTGATTAAATATGTTTTGTTTGACTAGGTATGAGTTTGATTCTTTGTTATGTATGAGTTTGCCTATATGCAATTTGAGAATGTGTTATTGGAAGGATAGGAGGCTTGAAATTGCAAATATGTGGAACCTATGAGTTTGTATGGAAAAATATGTTGTAATGAATTGAATGAATGTAAATGCTTACCTTAAGGATGAGTAAGTGATGGAATGCAAAAAGTGTTAGATGGTTTGTTATGATGAGTTATATGATTGTTTGACTCTTGCTATGCCTTGTGTTGTATAAATGTACCCATAAAGGGACTTGTGAATGTATGCTCTTTATGAGAATGTTGTATGATCATAAGTGTAACATTCTGGATATTTTTCGTCGTAAAATGACGATAAATAAATGTTTAAATGTTAATATATAAAGGTATACGAAAGGTTGATCGAAAATTGAAACGAAGCGATCGACGAAAAATCAGAAAACCTGGAATTAAGGAAGTACGCGCAGTGGACAGCAAAGTATGCGCGGTCGCTGCCACCACGCGTACTACACTGCCACCCCGCGGTTTTCTGGAAAAAATAAGGTTTCTATCGATTAAGCGGTTAACTTCACTTTTTCATTTACAAAACAAAACCTTGCAGAGAAAAAACACCAGGGCATAGCCGAGGAGAAAGGGAAGTGACCAAGTGAAGTGATTTGGTTGATTTCTTTTGAAATCCTTCATACCAAAGCTTAAGGTAAGATGATAGGAAGGTTGATATATGATTGATTTAAGGTTTAGGGTTGGTTTTTGCTGGAATAAATGATGTTTTAATTGTTGGAAATTATGAATATGAACTGATATTGATGTTAAGAA
>CANYCX010644313.1:0-10616 GCA_948193385.1 Breynia disticha f. nivosa
TTTATCTCTATGACAAAATTGATAAGTTCGAATAAATAACCTAATCATTTCATTCGGGTGCATCCACACTCTTTCCAATCTTGTCTATCAAACGGCCAGTGATGTCATCTCTCATTTAGATGGTCAATCCCTTCAGTTCACTCCTGCTCTCAATTATGATTCGTAGCATACCCAATCATACCCATACTTGTCAACCTTTTACGACCACATTAGGTGTATGTCAAAATACACTAAAAATCACAACAAGAGACACAGTGATTTCCAGTCTAAGGATAACATTTGACATTGCAAATGGTGATCGATGTCAAAGTATAATGCTCTACATTATACCTATGCACTTTGCTAGATATCCCAAATATCTATGACCCGTAAAACATGATCATCTACAAAGTACATACTAGTCTTAATTCATTTTTATTCTGATAGAAACAAGTGACTAGGGACATTCAGAATGTTAATCTCATATCTTCCAAGTTCTACTATCAAGGCCCTCAACCTGGATAACTCAGGTGCTTAATTAACATTCTTGGATATTTTATCAAACACATACCACAGGTCAATACATGATATGATCAAATAATGCCTCATAATTTTATTACTTGGTAATAAAAGTTACAAACAATTCATTGGGCTAGGGCTTACACTAACAAAAGACTACTACCAGAAGAGAAAAGGGTGTTTTCCCTCAGTTTCAATTGTTTCTCCGCTTTTAATGACACATCCTGAGTCTTGATAACGTACGTTAAATGCCCCTATAACGTACGTTACTTGAATCAATAACATATGTTAATTTGATGATACATATACGTTAATTGAAGAATAACGTATGTTATTTTCACGTTAACCTACATTATTCTGGGCTGCACCTGCTACTATTCACTTCTCTAAAACTCTCTCTTATGCTTAGCTTCTTTTTTAACTTCCCTCATCTTTCTCACTATCCAAATTGATTAATTCATAAAGTTTATTTATCTTTATATACTCATTTCTCATTAAATTCTTCTAGGGAGTTACAATAGTTGTATGTGAATTATTAGAATTGTTAGAGTGTGGATATTATTAGTATGTTAGAAAAGTAAGTTTATAGATTATTATAGATTATAATATAAATACCAGTAAATATTCCAAAGAAAATAAAGTGATGGTAAATGTAAAATTAAATCATACAAATAAAACATAGGTTAACAAATATACATGATCTTTCATGACTTCAATATGAAACACGGAATAACATATATGACAAAGGAAGTACATGACCTTTCATGACTTCACAAAATTCACAAACATATCATTGTATTCCAGTAAATATCATTAATAGAATACATATGAATTTATACAAATGGTGTAAGAGCATATGAAAAGAAGATAGGCACATGATAACACAGTTATATGATTCACAGAGTACATGATATACAGATAGTGGTGGTGATGGAGACACAAGTATAGTCATGGAGGTGGATGTATAGCTATAGAGATGAATGTATAGTCATGGTGACGAGTGTATAGATTATTAGTAAAGATAGATGTATAGTTGGTCACAATACAACACAACATGGTTTAGTATCGGAGACAGAAGTTCAGCATAGTAAAGCACAATACATCACAGTATACAAAATACAGTTTAACACAACACAGTTCACATGTTCATTTGATAATAAGTATAAAAGAATAAAGAATACAAGAAACAGACACATTTTGTCTAACCCAACATTAGAGATCAATTTTTCGAATGAAATATATAATTTGACAACCATTTTTCTGTTAAAATAGTTTAACAAGACAAGAAAATAAGAAAGTGGAATAAACATGCATTGTTTAAAACCTAACCAAAGTTAGGCCATATACAAAACCAAGATATAAATGTGTGGAAGCTATAGAAATGATTTTAAAACAAAGTATGTAAATAATCTATCTATACTAATGTAACATCATAAAATTGATTGGAATTAATTTACATGAAAAATAGCTTCAAATAGGATTGAATAGGACAGATTTAGGAAATAATTTAGAAAAACAGCACAAAACACGATCTTTAGCATGCCCTCGTGCTCATGCTAGATGATCAACACGACATCGTGCTCATACCTGGAAAATAGCACGTTCACGTGTTGAATTTACTTCAAAACGAGATCGTGCACTAACAAATAGAAACTGGTGCTAGAAAACACGACACGACTTTACAACACGACCCATGCTCGAGGTCGTGTCGACTAGGAATTTTATGAATGAACCTACTGTTGAACACTCTTCTATTCATTTACAGAGCAAACACCAAACTACCTTTGAAGGAAACCCTATAAATATCTAAAAGAGGTGTGTGAGCAAGTATTTTCGCAAGAGCAACTAATTTCTTGCTAGAATTGAAGTGAAAAGTCATTAAGGTAAGTTTTATGGCTGATTTTGAGTATATGTAGGAGTTAAAACTAGTAGTGAGCTATGGTTATAAGGAATAAGAGTTGTTGGAAAACGTATAGTTGATGAATTAGCCTTTGTTAACTTCATGTTAAAGGATTAGAACATGTCATTGTGTGTAGGATAAGTTTAGAAGGATTAGTTTATAAGGAAGGTTATTGTGAAACTAAGAACATACATATAAGAGGCTGAGTTTGATGATTTTATTATAAAATCAGTAAGGGAAATGTGTATTAATAGCCTCTATAATGCTTATTTCATATAGGAGGATTTATATAAGCCTTGGATAAAAGTTGAGTCGACACCGATATTGTATACTTTTGAGGTAAGTGATTCTGTAAGTGTTCTTACACCTACGCTTAGCATCCTTATGAGTAATTCCTTTATGTTAGGATGCAAATCAATGAATTGATAGTAAATATTTGTGTTTGGATTGGAAACCTTAAAACTATAAAAGCTGAAGTATTTATGATTATGGAAATGCTCATATGTATATGTTTTTGTGAACCTTTAAAGCATGAATTGTGATTTCTTGCTTGATATGATTGATATGAGCATGATTGATTGATTGTTATTATTATGGCATGAGATGTTCTTGTCTTTGACATTCATATATGCTAGTTTGCTCATTTTGGCTATTGCCTTTGATCTTCTTATGATTGATGATACGAAAGCATATGAGTTGCTTTGTTGAGCATACATGAGATTGAGATTGTGGCCATATGAATGCATTTGATCACTCTGTGTTGCATTCATTGTATGACACTTGGCCAATATCCTACACTGGGCCTGAGCATGATTCTGAGCTAAGTTCGATGTCAAACTGGGTTTGATGCTGGTCTGTGACTGATGATTTTCCATATGGACTTCCGATGTTGGTCTGGGACCGAGGAAAAGAAAACGAAAAGAAAGAGAAAATAAAAAAAAGAAAAGAAAAGAAAATAGAAAGAGAAAAAGCTAGGTGCACATCAGATGTGAATTGCATTGACATTCGTATGCATTTGATTTGGTATTCATAATTAGCATTTTTATTGATTGCTATGTGAGTTATGGACACTAATTTTGCTATGGAAATGAGATTTGTGACTATGATATATATATATATATATATATATATGTGTTTTAAGATGTTTTCTTATTATGGTATGCGAACAAGGGTGATTTTTGTGTGTTTCGGTATGAAAACATTGTACATATGGCAAAGGAAATATGCGGGGTATGCATAACTATGAAACGAACTTGTTTGCTAAAAAATTGAGAATTGAACCGAAACTTAAAGCACAAAATAGAAGCTTAGCACGCTATCATGCTGACCAACATGTCATCGTGTTGGAGACTAATTTGATAGAATGCCCCATGCTTGTGTGATTTTTGGGCAAAATGTATTGAGCACGACCCTGTGAGCATGACCCTGTGCTCAAACGTGGCATGACCCATGCCATCTAGTAGTTCATAGATGATCATGAACTCTTATACATAAAGCAGAACCCATACTGACTAGATATTCCCCTGCCCTTCATTTTAACAGCAAACTGTTTATCACTTACTATGTATTTGTATATACTCACTCCAGTTTAATTGTTTAATGTTGTGTAGATCGTAGGTAGCTGCCATTTCGACTGGAGACTTTTGTGATCGGAGTTGCTAGCGATTTCTGTCTGAGGTCTAGGCTCTTGAGATCATTTTTTTTGTATTTTGGTCTACTTTGTACATTACATACTATATATATATATATATATATATATATATATATATATATATATATGCAGTTTAGTTTAAACTTATTTTCAAATTAACTATAGCTTCTGCATAAATTATTTTATTTTGTAAATGAGTTTAGGCCGTGTTTATAAAATGCATATATTATATTTCTCTCACAATTATATTATATTATACTATTTTTACAAGAATATTGGATATTCGAGATAAATAGTTTTAAAATTTGAGTTCAACAAATAATGTTTGTACAAATGTACAAAAGAATGGTATAATCCAAAAGCTAGGGGCATCGACCTCGTAAACGGTATCGCACTGCTAGCAACCACGAAAACATCAAAACTCCCACTATACACTACTGTCGCTCTCCTCATTCATCACAAACAAAAATGCATCGTGAGTTAGATGGTTTATCAACAAAACATTTAGGAATTCATCCTAATCATTATCTACTTTAATAAACATTAGTTCTTTATCCAAGGTAATGAATTCATCAATCATAAATCATTCATAACTTACAGGTAATAATTCGGTTAATCTTCTTTAAGAATTCTATTCATCACTGTTTTATGGCTGGAAATTGCTTGGGGAATAATTAGGGTAAGCCATTCCACAACTCGATTCCTATTCCTGAGTTTCCCTACAACTAAAACGGTTTGGAAAACATTTTGCACGAAACCATTCTCGAACCCATTTTGACTCTTCTAAAAATCCATGAAAGTGGAACAGTCTTGAGGTCAATTTGAGCCTATTCTACCCTTCCCAACATTGTCTAAAAGTGGAACGGTTTTGAAAAACCGTTTCGAAGCCTGTTTTGCCCTTCCTAAAATTCTCTGGAACTGGAACGGCCTTGCAAATTGTTTGCACTAACAATTTCCTAAACAGTTCTGCCCTGCTTCCAGCTGAATTCAGCAACTTACACCATTCACAACAAAACACAAAACTCATACAACATATTACCACAACCATCAAACCATAAAACATCATTCCATACTTAATATCCAACACAAATACCATTCCAATCCACACTCAAACTCCATTTCAAATTCCCATTTATTATTACCCCATTTAATCCATAATGATTTACCATAACCCAAAATCACTCAAACGCATAACATTCGCATAACAATAACATAACTACATAAGATCACACAAGTATATACATTCTCAAAAATAGCAACATACATCATTTTAATAAAATGAATGTCAAATACACATGCTAATGTAATTCACATGCACAATGCCCCGAGGTTCACTCAACATTTTCAGCTGGAGAGCTCTGGCTCTCTATTCATTTATTTTGAGAGATCTCTCTCTCTTTCACGCATCTAGGAAACTCCATTTTTTTTTATCATTTTAATAGAGCTATTGCTCTTTTATACGTTTGAGAAACTCCCCTTTTTATTAATTTCTAGAGCTCTCGCTCTTTCACGAACAACTCCATTTTTTATCATTTCACGCAATAAACATGTCACACCATGCTCATGTAAATGTCATCATTCCATGAATGCAAATATAACTACATTCATCATTTTCATGCCTTGTGCATTATACAAAAGTGATGGCGTATCAATTACCATTCATCCATAATCCTCATAACCAACATCTTTGTCAATGCATACCACATAAAACATTATACTCATCATACCATCAAACTTGTTATTAAGCATTTCATCATTGATCAATTTTTGTCACAATAACACATCAACATCTTCTTTCAAATTCCATAATATACAAAATACCATTACTGTAACATATCAAACACTCACAACTATTATCATTCTTACATTTCATCATTTACGCATTTTACACTTAATTCATTTAAGCAAATTTAACATTAACGACAAATGCACATTTAATCAAGTATGTTTAACCATACAAATTCAAGACATACTAAGGTAAGTGTGATTTGATGCGCTTATCTCAAATCTTGCAAACTCAACTCTCAACTCAAATCCAATTCAAATCTTGGACAACGTTCCCTACATTATTTTAAATCACATTTCCATCATTAAACCCAAATTCCACATTTGATCTCTGAATCCTACACTCATTTAGCAAAACCCCCCAATTTATCCAAAACCTAAAATCACAAATCTCTCATGACAACCACAGTAACAAGCAAAATATTTACACCTTTAAGATATTACATAACAAACTCACATAACCCATAATAAGCTTACCCTATTCTCATAAGTTTCATATAAGGTTAGACGTTTACCTTGCCCAAGTTGTCTTAAACCTTAGGATCCATCCTAGATAGTTGTTTTTAATGTGGGATCTAGGAAGATCTAAGAGTGAGGGGTCAATATTTGTGTTTGGAAAGACTTGGAAGTGTTTTCTTAAGGTTTGAGGAAGGTTCTCACGAGTGTGTAACGGTTAGGTTTTGCACATTCTTCCCTTTCTCTACCTTCTTAAATACGCATCTTATTTTAAAATCAGCCAGGCCAAAAAAGTTTATGAAACAGTTTACTCAAACCGTTAACCTACCCGTTCGCCTTTATCCTCAACAAAAGTTCAACTTTTGCTACCAATGAAAATAGTTTAGGGAACAATTTACCTAGACCGTTCCACAGACCATTCTCAACCACATTTATCAAATTTCTACTAATTTAATTGTATATTTTTTGGGGCATTACACATTTCATAGAAAAGAATACATTATATAGATACATATATAGATTACAAAAAAGTATACAGATAATATATTTATATGATAAGACATATGTGTCCTCGGTACATAAAGAGAATTACAAAATTAAAGGAACATATAGGTTTAGAAGATTATAAATAATTATAGATGATTATTCACTGAGCCCGTAAGTTGTCGACTGCGATAGTATATTTTTTTTAGGAATATGTATTAAATAAATGTTATAGAAGATAGTTCATCAAGTGGGTCAGCTAACGCTCCTCAACACTTCCTTTCTCCATAACTAGACATGTTTAGATATATAGACTAGCATAGAATAATGTTTGCATGATATGTGTGTATTATGATTACATGATAAGTGTACAAATTCTATGTGATTTTCTAAAAAAGTACAATATTTCACATCTATTGAATCATTTTGGATAGTTATTGAAGAAATGTCCTAACCAACCATAATAATGACAACTTCTTGTCGACATTCTACACTCTCATGTGTGTCTCCACTATCATTGTGGACATATAGCTCAAGCCATCTTTGAAATTAGATCTGCACTAATCTACTCTCCTCTGTCATACCCTCTACCAAATCCTCTTCGAAAAGACATTTGAGGTAGTGGAGGTCAAGGTTAAGATCTAGCATATCCTCTATGTCTTTTAGTAGTATGAGTGCATTCAATTCTTTTCCTCGATCTATTATACTTCCCTAAGTGTATCTCTCTCTTTTGTTTCCTTTATTTATCATCATCATCCTTCAAAAGTTCCTCTGCTCTAACTGTAGCATCTCTCAACTCTATGTAGTTTCTCATTTCAATACTATTGATTTGTCTTTGAATGTTCTTACTTTTTTCATCCTCAAATCTCTTAAAATTATCTTTCTCTATAAGGATAATACTAGCAATATACTAAGATAATTGGCTGACTTTCATCTCATACTCTGCTACCATCATATTTCCTCATTTTATTGTAAGAAACTCATTTTGCGTTGTATTTATGTACACTCTTGACATATACTGTCTTTTGAATTCCCTAAAAATATCATCCCAGATAACTACTAGAGGGAATTCAAAAGCATATGGAACTGTCTTCCACCAAGTGTAAGCATTTCCTTGTAGTAAAGATACTATAGAATCCAACCAATACTCTAGGATTGCCTGCACCATGTTAAACACTCTTTCAATCCTCTCCAATTGGTTTTTAAACTATGTTGGATTTATAGTTATCTTGAATTCTATTACTCTTAGCTTCTTTAACTCTTGAAGTTATTGGATTTTATTAGCTTTTGTTTGACTTTAATCTAGATGGAACACTAGAAAACTTTACAAAAATAATCAAGAAACAATCATAAAAATCCAACCAATATTTATACATGCATAACTTTGAGGAAACTTTAACTAATTTAAGGATCTTACCTAGAAAATTGACAAATTATGTATATGGAGCGAGTTCTACTATAAATACTTTATAAACCTATGCTTTTACAACCTCGAAAGTACCCAAACATGTCACAGGAGCTACCAGTTACGTGACCTCAGTCTATGTTCAAATACATAGTATTAGTCTTTCTTGAAAAGTACAAATGCTAGCTCGTTTTTGTATGTATTGAGCTAAAGTGTGAGTAAGAAAATAAAATAAATTCTTACCTTAGGGGTAGCAATAGGAACAGTTAAGAAGAGTGAAAAATAAAGAGATTGACTCTCTTTATAGAGGATTGTAGTGGATAAATAGGAATCTTTTTGTTATTGTAAGCCTTGGCCCAGTGCATTGTATGTACCTATTATAATGGATTAATAATATTATGAAGCATTGTTATGTATATGATAAAATATCCAATAATGCTAATAAACACGTAAGGTTTCAAGGTTAAAGAGATTGATAGTAGAACCTATGATTTCTAATATTAGCATTCTAAATTTCTGTAGTTTGTTATTTTCATGGGAATGGAAATGAATTAAAAAAATATAAGTATTATAGGTGATTATGTTCTAGGGTTCACAAATATGGGAAATATAATGTGTGGGACATTGTATATAGAGAGCGATTAATGATGAAAATACTAATTATCATTGCAACTCCCGAATTTAAATATTATTTACGTATAACTTCCCTCCTACAAACAATACTTAAACCCGGAAATCAAAGTTTAAATAAAAATAAAATAAAATATAATCCAAATCCATTTCCAAACTCAAGTTCTACAAACTTCATACATATAACATAATGTCTTTACAAAAGTATTTAGGTTATTAAAGAAATTAGATTCCAAATGAATCCATTTTCAATTATAACTCTAGCAAAATGTATGAAGTATAAATACAACATTGTCATGTACAATAAAAGCCCTAATCTAGAGTATACACTGCACCTTGGTCTTCCTTTTTCGTCAACTTCCAAAATCCAAGAGCTGCACCTATGCACAATCCAAAATATCGTACTCTAAAGTCCTGTCGAGCGTTACAGACAAATATTTGTGTGAGTTATACTTAGTAAGGAACATAACCTCTTAGGGTCGGTTTCAAACATTCATATATTTAGCCCTTACATGATGCTTCTTCTAAATTTATTTATTGTTGCGTCATGCATTCGATCGATATATATATAATCATGCAACACATCAATTCTCAATCATTTCTAATTCAACAATTATTCAGTTATGAACAGTGTCGAACGGTTTGGGGAACGGTTTGTCTACCCGTTCGTCAAACCGTTTGGTCATTTGGAAATCCAGTCTGCATGCTCGAACAGTTTGGGAAACGGTTTTCCAAACCGTTTGTCAACCCGTTTGGGTGTTCTAGAGTGTGCAAGAATCGAAACGGTTTGAGGAACAGTTTGGGCTAACCTGTTCTTCAGACCGTTTGGCCATTCTGACTTCGGAGATTAACAGAACGGTTTGGGAAACGGTTTGGATAACCGTTCTCCAAGCCGTTTGGCCATACTGGAATGCCTTACCATCCGAACGGTTTAGGGAACAGTTTAACTAAACCGTTCTCCATCCCGTTTGGACGTTCTGACTTGCATAAATTGTCAAAACGGTTTGTGAAACGGTTTGGCAACCCGTTTGGCAACCCGTTCGCATCCCGTGTTTTCAGTATTCTGCATCTTAACACTTCATCACCTCATTTCCTTTCCATCCTAACAACCTCACATTCCAATAATCATACCAACCACAACAATATCACTTTATAAACGCTCAATTCATTCAACAACCATCATAGCCTCATTTCATTATTCACAAACACATATTCATATACACATCCACTCCTTATCACAACATCATTCAATCCAAACATTTCAGCTAGTAATCAAACCAACACATCAACATATGTAAATGTTTAAATGTGAATGAACACTAATGCATCTCTAATGCATCTCTCAAAATTCTCAGCTTTAACATTCACACTACTCTCTTTCATTACAGATAATTCACAAACGTTGGCAAACAGGCCTCGTCGGCCAGGAGTATCGGTTATCAATTTTATGGATCCATATATAAATATGCACACAAGGTGCCACATTTGCACACCAAGTGCCCATGATACACACTTAAAGTGTGATCAATCCGCGCACAAAGCGCCCATGATTAGTAATTATCATTACTAATCCATCTGGACACTCATTAAGTGTTTTCCACGCGTGCTCGGCATAGTATGTTTTATATACTATCCGTTAAATATAATTTTATGTTCCCTTGAACTGGATAACCACTCCTTCTTTATTTTTCACTCACACAGAGTCTATAAACATGCTCACAAAGAGCCATAACTCTCATGTAAACTTTCCAGAAATATAACACTTATGAATGTCAGTATGTGCTCATGTCAAAACCTTACAATCATGT
>CANYCX010644480.1:0-11136 GCA_948193385.1 Breynia disticha f. nivosa
TGGGGAGTGACGTGCCGGTGAGAGAAGAGACAAACGGTGGCTGAGAGAGGGAGGTGAAGGGAGAGAGATCAACGTGAGAGAGGGAGCAGAAAAGGGGAGTGACGACTAGAGAAGAAAAAAGGGAAAAGAGGGAAAGGAAAAAATTAGGTACTAAAATAACTTTTCCATGTTTTAAAACCATTTAATTTACCATGATTAAGTCAATTACTAAAATACTCTTAGCCTGTTATTTAAAAAAAAGGCATAAACTTAATAACTAAAATCAGAATGGAGTATTTTTGCAAAATGAACATACATTACATGTATTTTACCAAAACAAAAAGGAAAAGGCATATTTCTTAAAATACACAAATTAACAAGGGCACCCCATATAATTAATACCGATTACATATGTTTGGGTGATTCACACAATAGCAAGAGAACCTCATAATATTTTTATTAGTCCTTCAATTCTTGTACAATTACTTCATTAAAGTCAAAATTGTCGAAGAAAGTATAAAAATACTCAAATTTATTTGGCAAATTGAAAAAAAAAATTTCAACACTCTCTTTATATAGCTATTATGATTATCTACTTTTGAAGAGCCAAATGTTCTTATAAACTTTCATAGACTTATATTTTCAATATTTTTTATTATTTTTTGCTTAAAGAAAATAATTGAAAGTTTTTTAATTTTCACTCTTAATTATTAAGTAATCTTTTTATTTAAGAAAAAAATACTTAATAAATAGAGAGCATAATTGGAAAACGGCTGAAGTTTTCTCTAGGCCTTTTACCAAATAAATTCTTGGTGAAAGAAGTTCCATTTAGAAGTAAGAGTGTTGATTTTATTATTTTTTTTAGAGATACAATAATTTTTTTGTTTGTGGATCATATTTTTTAGGTGTTTGGTAAAAGCTAAACATTAGCTTTCATCTGAAAATAAATTTTATGATAAATCAAGTATTTGATGTAATAGTGAAAATAAAACATTAATTTCATGCAAAATATAAAATATAATGATTTTATGTAAGGATTTTAAGAAAAATAGATATATTTGTATAAATTATGTAAAACATTTTTCTGTTAATCATTGCATTGTAACAAAAATGTTTAAATATTTCTTGCTAAGAACAAACAAGAAAGTTTGGGTATAAATAGTTTTATGTTCTGACTTCTGAGATAGGGACAAAACTAATAGATGTTTGGTTACAGAGAAAGAAGAAAAGTCACCAAGCTGGAAAGTAACAAAACAACAGCCTAAATACTCTAGGCGTTCAAACTGACTAAAGCGAAAAATGAAAAACTCAATTAAACATAACAAACGACAAGTTGCTCAATCAACAACCACGCTTAATTGAACGATCTGTCACTCAAGTCCAGTGAATACTCCCCCTCAAGATGAACATCTGGTTAGTGTATGTCCAACATGTTCATCTTGTGAAGAAGGTAAATGAATTGTGAACTACAAAGCGCTTTTGTAAATAAATTAGCTAGCTGCTCCTTGGTCTGTACATAAACAGAAAGCATAACTCCAGCAGCAACTTGATCCCTTATAAAGTGCAAATCCATCTCAATGTGCTTCGTACGATCGTGAAAAATCAGATTCTTGCTAAGAAGGCTAAGAGCCGACTGGTTATCACACTTTAACAACACAACATCCTTTGTGTTCAGATCAAAATCACGTAGCAAAGCAATCAACCACATCACCTCACAATAAGTAGTAGTCATGGCCCTCTACTCTGCTTCAGTAGAACTCCTTACACTAACTGATTGCTTCTTGGAGCGCTAAGACACCGATGCACTGCCCAGAAACAAACACAAGCCAGATACAGACCTTCGTATATTGAGACATGTAATCACTATCCGGATAAGGAAGGAAACACTGTTCATGTAGACAAATCATTATGAACAGATAATAATAACCCCTGAGTAGGTGTACCTTTCGGGTATTGCAGGACACGATAAGATGCTTTGAGATGATATTTTAGGCTGCTCCATAAATTGAGACAAAACATGTGCCGCAAAATTGATGTCAGATCTGGAGAAGGTTAGATACAATAGCTTACCGATAAGTTTCCTTTACAAAGAACTATCCACCAACTCAACATCCAAGCCTTCCGAAGCTTCTGATTTTTTTAAATAGGAGTAGCTGTAGGTTTATAATCTAAGTAATTAAATTTAGTCAATTGTTAGTAGTCAAGGGTCCGCCCAAAACTAAACTAACTAACAAGGACTGACTGACAATAAGTTTGTCAGTTGAAGGACTTATGAGGTAATCTTGCATTGTTATATAAGGGTCAAATTAGGAAACCATAGTAAGAAAGAACAGTGAATCAGTTTCACGTTCTGCAGAAAAGAACAGTTTTTTTTCTCTGTGGCTCCACATTCAACTAGTGATCATTCGGTAGAAAGGGTTGCGAAAGAACACGCCTTCGACTCGGCAATTGGCCTGTAGGAGAAGAAGACCATCAGTTATTGCTTCTTGAGGATCTCAATTCTTTCGCTGCGATAATCTGATAAGTTTTCTGCATTTATTTACTGCTTTGTGCAATTCTGTATTGAGATCCTTCATATATATATATATATATATATATATATATATATATATATATATAAACTTTAACTTTTTAATATAAAAATACTATAAAAAACTAATGAACTAAATTTGTCAAAGTGTCACATTACTGCGGAATAACTTCAGTTTTAATATAAATAAGACTTACAAATTGTCAAAATTCTGACTAGACTAGAATTTACAAGATAGTAAACATTAAATAAAAAAAAATGATTCTCAAATATAATGTAAGTTCTAGATAGATGACTCTTCGTCATTTTCTTCCACAAAGAACTCTACGACGTAGAATTTGCACTTGCCTGAATATGAC
Source organism: Breynia disticha f. nivosa (assembly GCA_948193385.1). Taxonomy (NCBI): domain Eukaryota; kingdom Viridiplantae; phylum Streptophyta; class Magnoliopsida; order Malpighiales; family Phyllanthaceae; genus Breynia; species Breynia disticha. The sequence continues at coordinate 2,869 of CANYCX010644480.1, forward strand.
ATTTCTAAACTTGAGAATGGCGACGGCATCATTAAGATGTTTTTCGCAGGTCAAGCAACAGAAAAAGATATTCACATTAGGATATTCTGAATCGGAATAGAAATAGTATAATCCCAAATTGAGAATTCAAATTTGTCCTTGTAAGCAAACAAAAAAAATTCCAGCCACGGCAATTTTGGACAGGAGAAGAGATGATGTTAAAATGATTCTGAGTTAATTGATAGATTGAGTGAATTTGGTCCGCTGGTTTGATAATAGATTAATTGAAAACAAAATCAAATTCTCAATCTTTATTTAACAAGGAAAATTGATTAGAAACGAAGTATATCCTTATTTATTTAGTTGTAAGAGATATGAAATAAATAATTTCTTAAATTAGACTAAAATTTTTAATAATGTAGTCATCAAATAAAAAAAAATAATGCCATGAATTAAAAGGTAACAGGTGGTTGGTCGTAATTACTGAAAAAAAATATTATATGAAATACATTGTAGGCTCCTCTTTCTTAGATGAGACATTTCATTTATTATAGAAAAAAAATATATCGCACTCTCGACTTCAGTAATCAGTAAATAAGGATATTCGGGGCTTTTTATCAAAAAATATGATAAACAAAAACTATTCTATTTAAAGATGATTTAAAAAATATTACTTAAAGACAATTTTTTTTACAAACTGCATAAATAAATTGCGAGCAAAAATCTTGCCCCAAAATTTTATCTTGTCCGAAACAAAAGGTTGCGAACAAATTTTGGTCCACATGTATTCACAACCAAATTGTTTGTTAAGACAATTGATAATTGTTTGTCCGTAACTAGAGGTTATTTATAACAATTAAATTGTTACAACTTGTAAGAATTACTCGTCATATTGTAACGATTAATTTTTAGAAATTGTAACAACTCTCCAATAATAAAAAAAGAGTTGCCTAAAAAATATAAAAAGTTATGTACGGTTATTTATTTTATCGTATTAGTTACATGGAAATAAAATAGTAATAAATTGGCAATGAAAATAAAATAAATATTTTTTTTCACAAAAAGAATATAACTTAAATTAAATTGATTTTGTCTCAAACAAAATTATAAATTTTCACTAATTTTTTTTCATGTTTGACGTTGTGTTTTCAATTACGTCAATCTTTCATGCTAAAATCTTATTTTTTTTAATAATATTTATGCCAATTTTTCTTCTATTTATTTTCTCATACATATGTTTATCTTCAATATTTATACAATATTAATTTACTTATATTACATATTTCATAATAATTTTTAATAATAGTAATAATTATTTTATTTAATAATTACACATTTTATTTAATAATTACACATTTTATTTAATTTTTTTCTTACAAAATAATAATTATATATTTATTTTAACATATTATTAATCATTACATTATCATTTTCACAATAAAATTAATACATAATAATTTTTGAAAGGATAATTTATTCCGCCCATGACGTTTGGGTTGTCGAATAAATATAATTAAGTTAAGGGACTTACTTATGATTTATTTGATTGAAGGATTAAATTAGAAATACTTTTGATTTAAGGACTAAAGTGTAAATGTGCGTGAAAAGGTACCTTTTCACCAATAGGTACCTCCACTTCTATAAATACCTTTCTTTCCTCCACATGTTAAACTAACTCTCACATTAAACACCAACACAAAATCAGATTTGGTGGAGGTTTTAGAATGAGAATTCTAAAACTCTCTCTCTCGGTAATCGGGATTTCGGTGTAAGATCGGGTGCGAAACTTGCCGTATCCCGAAGTGTTCGCGCCTGTGGATACGAGCGTACCCTCAACGAGGTATTGTTCTTCTTCTGCTGAGTTGAACGGAACTCTAGGTGTGCGTTTTCTAGTTCATTTTATTACTTGTTTAATTAATTATGTATTAATCAATAGAGTTTTATATATATTATGTATGTATATTGTATTTCTTTTAATTTTTAACATCAATCAATACATAATAATTTTTTTATTTATTTACTAAAATACAAATCATTACATTATCATTATATAATTTTTTTTCTTAAATTAAAAAAAGTTGATGTGATAAAGTAATTTCCAAACTTCATAAATTTGGATTATAACAAATCACCCCTTTTATGAATAATTTTTTATCCATAATAAGAATTAACTTTTTATTTATATTTTTGATAAAAATATATATATTTTTCTATTTTTAGTGAAAAGGCCGATTATCCAGGAGATTGTTTTTTTTTTAAACACCAATATGAATGAGCAATATCTGTAATGGTTTTGTAGGCTGCATTTCTAGAAGGTATGAGCCCTTCTGACTTTTGTTCTTCCATTAGGAGGCTACAAGTATATAAATAGGTACGTCCCAAATCGAAGTCATTCAACAAAAAAATCAAAGATAATCCAGTAAGGTCCTTTAGTTTGCTTATCTCTGCAATACAGAGTAAATATCATATACAAAACATGGAACCACAAGTGGTTAATCTTGGAAGCTCTCTGATCGTACCCTGTGTTCAAGAATTAGCCAAGGAAACAAAATCTACGATTCCATCCAGATACATGCGTCCTGACCTTCACCAACTCTTCTCCTCAAATGTTGCTTCAGTTTCCCAACAAGTTCCAGTCATCTCCATGAACACTTTACTCTCTCCTCAATCCATGAATTCCGAACTTTCCAAGCTTCATTTTGCTTGTAAAGAGTGGGGTTTCTTCCAGGTAAATATCCTCCTCTTCCTCTATTTCACTTTTCACAACCTTTTATTTTTCTTTTTTCTTTCCATTATCCATCTTGGAAATTTACTTCATGGCAACCGTAAGCAAGATTTAGTCAACTGCATGAATAGGATCGTTGTGAAACCAAAGAGAATATATATGTAATATTATTATAAAATTTTATTTTTTTTTACTCACGCCTGAATAATAAAATATTATAATTCTTATTTTACTTTACTTTTTTTTTAACGATAAAAAAAATTTAATTAACACAAAATTTTTGTTTTGTTATCTTTTATTATTATATAATCGTTTATTTGATCTTATCTCTTATTTTACTAAACTCACTGTAACCGTAATATACTTTTGATAAGATTAAAGTTTGGTATCTCTAATACAGACAAATTTTTTAATATTGGCTGGACACAACTGCCACAAAAATCGGAAAAATCTTCTTTGGCTGGACACAACTGTTACAAAAATCGGAAAAATCTTCTTTTTTGATTTCATTTATTCAATTACCAATTGAAACTTTCCCATTCACTAGTACAATACATATGCAATTATATTGTGAACAGAATGGACTTATTATTTCTATCGATGTTTATTTTCTTATACGAAAAGGGTGAAGTAAACCAAAGAAACACAGCGAAACGGTTAATGAAAAATCTAAGTTTTAATATATTCATTTCAATGCAATTTAAATCAGTGTTATAAAAATGTAAATCGACTGATCGGTCGAATTGATAAACTGATAAATCAACTACTGCTATAGTCCGATTCTACCATTCAATTGGTTTGTACGAGAATCAATATTAAATCGGTGAAAAATCAGTGAACCAGTTAATTCAACCAATAAACCGAATTGTTTTAAATATTAACAAACTAAATAACTTTTATATATATATATATATATATTAATTTTAAATTATTAATAAGCGAGTCATCAAATCCCTTCAAGTGCTATGCGTTAAATTTCTTCTGTATTTTTGGTAAAAAAAAAATTCCATCTCCAATTATGGAATATACAGTGTGGAAAATGAAATTTTTTTTATTATTTCTAGACGTGTTTTTGGTCAACTACTAACAAAGGGTGAAGTAAAACAAAACCGCAAAATGATTAATGAAATCTTATTAATTGTCAATTGCTTTATATATTTTTAATTATTATTTTTTATGATTTTTTTTTCTCCATTTGACTTTAGCCGTCATATTATACACAGATATATATCATTTCTCAACATAAATAAGATTTTGATAACATTCTAGTATAATTAAGATAAAAGTCCAATTAAAAATGTTAGCTATTAGTTGACAATTAATCGAAGTGAGTTAACTAAAACATTGAAATGTTCACCAACTACAGCTGCTGTTTTCATAATCAAAGCGTTTACTATCATACTCGTCTCTCAAAACAAAAAAGCGCAGGATTTTTCTTTTGCAAGTCATATTCACTTATTAAATTAAAAAGTACTATTATTTTAAAACTTTTCTAAGCACACCTTCGATATTCAATAAAGTTGACGTTGTGAAAATGTCATTCCATAAGTTAATAAAAGTTGATGATACAACAATGAAATAAATAAAAGTAATAGATTATTATTTATTGAAACTGTATTAATTGTTAAATAAGTTTTTTTTAAAGTATTACTTTTTCTGTTTCTAAATAATTATTTTTACAATGAATGCATGGATTAAAAAATAAATTTAATAAATAAAAGAAGACTATTTTATCTTTATTTGAAATTGAATGTTTCAAAATATTTGTTGTTATAGTATTTCAAAACATTTAATATTGAAGAATTTTTTTATTTTTAATTTTGACTAATTGAATTTATTTTTTTAGTTTTTAAAAAATAAAAACATAATTTAAAGAGGAGTATTTTTAAAAAATATACTAAATTTTAAAAAAATATATCTATTTTAAAATAAATTTTGAGTGTAAAGCAAAATTTATTTAGGAATAAAAGGTGTAGTATATATGTTTAAAACTGATGAAAGATTTTTCGATAGATCCATTATTTCAATTATAATCAACTAATGACAATTGTAAGCCGTAGGTCTATGGACGCATACCGCCAACAATGTTTAATCACAATAGTCAACCATACATACATCCAACATTTGCCTTATCCAATATACCTCCATATATTATTTGTTACTTAATCATGGTTCTGCGTAATATTTTATTTTGTTTCTTTGATAAAATCTTTATGCCAATTGCTATCGAGGAAAATCTTGCTGAGTTGTACATAAATAATTTTAATTTTGTTTAGTCTGGCATGCATGCTTACTTCATTATTTTGAAAATTTTTAATTCAAAATTAATATTTAATTGAAGTTAATAAAGAGAAAAAAAATATTTTAAAGTAACGTTTAGCTTCATTAAAAGTAAAAAAAATGGCTAATTGACACAACTATTTATTTAAAATTTAGTGATAAAGAGTGATAAATTAAAATTAGTGTCGAACTATTTTGCAGTTGGTAAACCATGGTGTAAGCTCTACATTATTGGATAAAATAAAGTCAGAGGTTGTTGACTTGTTCAACCTTCCGATGGACGAGAAGAAGAAACTGTGGCAATATCCAGGAGAAGTAGAGGGCTTCGGACAAGCTTTCGTTGTATCTGAGGACCAAAAACTCGATTGGGGTGACCTCTTCTTTATGACAACACAGCCAATCCCACATAGGAAACCCCACTTGTTTCCCCACCTTCCTCTTCCTCTCAGGTAATTTTTTCTCTTTACTTCAACTTCTATTTGTGTGCGTTCCATTGAGAAGTCAACTTTTGTGGAACTATTTGCAGGAATACATTGGAAAAGTACTCGTTGGCACTGAAAAATCTAGCAAATGAAATTTTAGTTCAAATGGCGAAGGCACTAAACATGGAGGTAGAGGAAATGAAAGCTTTTTTTGAAGATGGACATCAGTCGATGAGGATGAACTACTACCCACCATGTCCACAACCTGACCAAGTCATTGGCCTTACTCCACATTCTGATGCCACTGGCCTCACCATCCTCCTCCAACTCAATGAAGTTGAAGGCCTTCAAATCAAGAAAGATGGCAACTGGATTTCCGTCAAACCCCTCCCTAATTCTTTCATTGTCAACATTGGCGATATTTTAGAGGTACTAGTCCTCCAATATTTGTTTTCTTTTGAACCGGAAACAAACTAAGACGTCAGATGAAGTAATCACAATATTCACTCACTCATATTTTGGCATTTGTGTTTATAAAGATGATAACAAACGGCACATATCGGAGCATTGAGCATCGAGCAACAGTAAACTCCGACAAGGAAAGGCTGTCAATAGCAACATTCTATGCCCCGAGAATGGAAGTTGAAGCTGGGCCAGCAGGCAGCCTCCTCACCCAGAATTCTTCACCAAAGTTCAAAACAGTACAAGTTAAACAGTTCTTTCAGGACGTATTTGCTCGTGAGCTCCGTGAAAAATCTCACCTTGATAACTACAGAATATGAGGGACTCCTTATGAAGTTCCTACCTAAATAGTCACTTGTGTGGGCAATTACATTGCAGCTATGGAATAAATTTTGTTTTAAATTTTCTGTCTTGTCATAACTTCAGTATATTTTATTGTTGCTACCCGAATAATGTGATGTATTTATTGTAAAAGTGTTGTATTTTTTCGATTTAGTAGTAATTCCTTTTGGGTCTATTGAAGTTATGTTAGAAGCAACAATATGCCCCTCTCTTCTTACAAAGCTAATCTCATTTTAGATATGCTTGCCACCAATGGGGATCTCCTTGCCCTTGACTGGTGGACTAGTCCGTCTCCTCGTCTAAAATTTTTTAACAAAAAAAAAAGATATGCTTGCCACCATAATGACAATGCCAAATATGGATTCCACCTGTGAAAGATGAAAAACATTGAGAGAGAAATATGTTCACACTTCTCATGGATAGACGTTTATTTTGTAGAAAAAGTAACTGTTTTCTCATGAACCTTCAACAAGAAGAGTAAAACGACACTCTTTTCACACCCCCTTCCATTCTGACGTCTTTCTCGTCAAGCAACATCTCCACCCAAGACTCACTCTTTTCACACCTCCCTTCTATTCTAACGTCTCTCTCGTCATCTCAGACCACAGTTATCTTAAACACCTGTTAGATTAATTGCGTTAACATACTATAGTTCTTTGTTGATCCCATTAACTTCATGTTAAAGGGTGTAATATTGTGCTTCAATCCAAGTTTTGAATTTTTTTCATTCTAATTTTATGTAACTGATGTTCTTACGCAGGGAATTTTAATTGCATTAGTGTTTTTAGTGATCCCTCTAATTCCTCCATACCATTGATCACTCTAATCTTTTTTATGGTCTCTAAGATTATATCTGATCCCAAAAGTTCTCTCTTGCCTACCTTGTCCCAATATAAGCGAGAACGACACTTTTTGTTTTAAAGAGCTTTATATGGTTCCATCCTTATATTGACATGGTAGGAATTATTGTAAGAAAACTCTACTAGAGGCAAATGAGAATCCTAACTCCATGAAAAAAATCTATAACACACAGCTTCAACATATCCTCCAATGTTTGTAAGGTACACTTTGACTGACCATCAGTTTAAGGATGGAAATAAGTACTAAAGTCCAACCTCACGCTTAACTCCTTCTAAAACATGAACCATAATTGCGAGGTAAATTGTGAACCTCTATCTGATACAATAGAAACTCGCACACCATGCAAACACATAATTGGCTCAACATAAAGTTTATCCAACTTAGCCACGTTATAAGTGGTCTTCACTGGCCAAAAGTGAACTAATTTGATGAACCTATCCATGATAACCTAAATGGAATCAAATCTTGAGAGTGTCTCGATAATCCAACAACAAAATCCATCGTCACTCTATCCAATTTACACTTGGGAAGAGGTAATTACTGAATCAGTCTGGAAGGACATTGGTGCTCGACTTTGACTTGCTGACATATCAAACACCAACTTACAAAATCAAAAATATCCTTCTTCATCCCTGACCACCAGTAAGACTCTTCAGGTTTCTATACATAAAATCTTTTCTCTCAAACTGTTCAAAGACAAAGCCAAACCATAAAACACTCGAATCATCAATCATAAAATCAAGAATACTAAAAGATTTAACCTTCTCAATTAGACTCTGTGTCTCGACATCATCTCTCTGAACCTCCCTGACATGGTCTAAAATAATATGTCTGACCTAGATATGTCCCAATAACACCCTAAAATCACCCAACTAGAGGTCAACACCACACTCCAATAACCTCTACCACTTAGAGACAGCTGAACGACTACCTATAGTGATGTGAACTAGGCTACTCATCGACTTGTGACTAAACGCATTAGCCACAACACTACCTTTACCTGAATGATATGATGTGGTGCAATCGTAATCCTTTAATAACTACAACCACTGCCTCTTCATGGATTTCAAGTATCTTTGACAAAAAATGTATTTTAAACTTTTATGATCGATGAAGACTTCAAATGTCTCACCGTAAAGGTAATGTCTCCAAGACTTAAGTGCAAAAATCACGCTTGCCAACTCTACATTATGGGTC
>CANYCX010644655.1:0-16581 GCA_948193385.1 Breynia disticha f. nivosa
ATTGTTAAATTCAATTAAAAAATATATTATATATGAATATGCTTGGAATATTCTTTTTAGTGATAGAAATAGAGTAAAGCTGGTTGGAGTGAAATAGAGTAAACACTGTAGCTACTGTATTTTTGAGTAAAAATACTGTATTTTAGAGTATGTGGTTGGAGATGGCCTAACATGAAAAGTAGTATTTAAAAGAAATGAAAATTTAAGAATCGAATGTGATGTATTCAAACGAAAGTTCTACAAAATTACAAATTAGAATAAATGTTTACCACCGGATGAAGTTTGACTTGTCATTTGCAATCCAACAATGAACTTTTTGTAAGCAAATGAGACTAGGCTAATACTACGAAAGCAGATGAAAATACAAGTACGTGGAAGTTGCGAGAGAGTTTTTTTTGTCTATCGTTTGACATATTTATAGAGTCAATTCGATGGTTGCACCTGAGCGGTTTTGCGACTTAGCAACTGTAATTTTCATGTCGTGTGTTCTTTAGAATAAATTGCAGTTATATCTTCAAGATATTTGTCAAACAGTTTGCTTCCAATTTTCAGACATCAAGTGCACATTTTTTTATAATTTTAACAGCTATGTTCTTTTAAATTTTCGTGCTCATTCACATATATTCGCTTGGCCTTTTTGGCTATTATCTATCCTTTCCTTAACTTCAACCTTGCTAAGATTGAGTTCACTTAGTATGCGAATTCAAAATATGCTCTTATTTAGTGACAGAACAAGTAATTATTTAAATATTTTTATAATTTTTTTTTTGGGAAGTTTAAGGTAGGAAATGATGTAATTGACCTAAATTCAGAGTGTGTTGGTACTATTGTTTAAAAAATTATAACAGTTTTTTTTACTGGTAAAAGCAGTTTTAAGTATATGAAAACATTAAAAACTATTTTTATTAAAAATATTTTTAGAGAACAAAACTATTTTATTAAAAAGTTACTATATAATGATTTGTCAAAAAATACTTTTCTACTTTTATATATAATACTTTGTTTTTAATAAAATATTTTTCTTTGTTTTTATATAATTTTTATAAAGCCTAATATATTTAATATATCATTTTATAATAAAAATTATAATTTAAAATAATTTTTATTTATAAAATTAAAACAAATATTATCAAAAAAAATATAACAAATAATTTTAATATTTTTTATTTTATATTTTAAATATAAAAATAATTTATAATAATATTTTTTATTAAAAATTTAAAATAACTATATAAAAATATAACAAATAGATTTTAATAGCAATTTTAGAAATTAACATCTTTTATAGAGTAAGAGCATTCTCAACCGTCTCCATAAAAAATTTTATTAATATTTTATTTATTATTTAATTTAATTTAATCTCTCAATAATTTACAATATATTAGACTCTTTAAATACTCCTTCATTTAATTTTACATTAATAAAAAAGTTTGTAAGGGTTAATTTTTAGTTATATATATTATAGAGTGTATAGAGTATCAATAAAATTGCAAAATAAAGAAGGATATTTATGCTATTATTTTATAAGTTGAAAATACCCGTCCCCTTAACCTCCTTAGGTTTTAAACAAAGTATATGTGTGTCACCTTAAAATAGTTGACTTTTCTATTTTACCATCTTATTTATTTTATCCATATTTTATCATACTTATTTTTATTTTGCTATCTCAGCTAAACTTATCTTTATTTTGTCACATCAGCTATAATAAATATATTTTTTATATTCTAGTATTAGTAGAAATAAAATCATATTATGTCACATTATAGGTAAATATTTTCAAATATAGCATATATGAAAAAATGATACTTAGATTTTGGTAAATGTGTAAATTGAACTTAGGTTTTACTTTTATTTTATGAGTATATACCTTAGATAATTACCAAAAACTTTCCCTTCACTCGTTATTCCTCTACACTTCAAAAAACAAACCAAAAGAAAAGCCGTCAGGGTTTTAGAACCCTAAAACCCTCACATTACAAGAACCAAACCCAACCATGTCGATCAGTGCTACGGCAGCGATTGCGGCGGCTCCACGTGGCTTAAGGAGGCTCTTCTCCACCACCGCTTCCTCTTCCATATTTCCTCCGACCACGCCGCCCAAAGCTTCAGATCGTGAACCTGCCCAGCCAAATACCAATCTCTTTGTTTCTGGCACGTCTCTCTCCCCTTCTCTATCTCACCTTAATATTTTTTTGGTTGAATTATCATGTGTTTTTTTGGGGATATGCTGTGGTTATTGTGAAAATGATGTGTTATGACCGTGAAGTTGTCATATTTGGTGTTTTATTTTGTTAATTCTTCATTTCTGTTTCTTTTGGTTTCATTCTGTAACCATTTTTTCAATCTTTTGAATGTTGTATTCATCTGATCATGCATAGTTGGTGACGATTAATCTTGTATTTAGATCTTGACTTGACAAATTTACGAATGTCTTGTTTTTGGTGGATTGGTATACAAAACACACGAGTAGGAAACTGATTGATGCATTTGAAATGTGTAAATTAAGCGATGGTAGGTGATGAAATCAACAATAGGGAAGTTGATGATTCTTGAAGTTTGGTTTTGTGTTTGTGTATCTGATCTTTTTTGTCCTCATGAGTTGGAAAAGTGTACTGAAGGGAAATTTTATTTATGCTGAATAATATATTGAGGCTGTACTTAAGTCAACTTAGTCTCTTTCATTAGGTCGTTTCGAGAGTTCAAAATCTGTGTAAATGTAAGTGATTGATTTAACTTTTGAGTAGTTGTGATGTTCATCTATTTCAATTGAAATCTTTCAACTCTAAAGTTGCGAAATGTGTATGGAACCAGAAGAAATTTTTGACTTTTTTTCTTCTTTGATCTGAATGAAATTATCAAGAAAAATAAAAATTCATCTTCAATATGGGAATGTAGCTGCAATTTAATATCAGTGGCATTGCCAAAATACTTGTACAAGGTGGTCAATATGATTATTTTCATCTGTTCAATTCACATTCTTTTCATAAAAATTAATAAGTTCATTCATGTGGAAAAAGAAAAAGAGGTGGCCAACTGACCACCATCTCTTCCATGTGGCTTTGCCACTGTATAAGATGGTTTACTTCTGTTTGAGTTTGGAGGGAGTTAGACTAATTAAAACAGTAGATTCACTCTTCAGTATTGTAATGTCATGCACGTGTTTTTGTTTCGGAAAATACAATATAGTATTGGAGGAAAGTGTGATAATATGTAGGGGAGTGTCTCTTTTTGTTCTTGGGCCCTGCTGTTCTTTGTTTCTACTTTCTAGTTCCTCATGCCAACATTAATCCGTTCTTGTTTCCTTTGGAGCAGATACATTTACCTAGTGTATTTTTGGTCCCTGCTAGTTTTGCCAGTATGCTTCTGTTGATTTCACTGATATTTAAAAACTGACTTAATTTGAAATTCCGCCTAATTTGGATTGTTTGCTATATTTATTTCTCTTTATATATTGTTTATTTATTTATTTCAATTTTCTTTCAAGGTCTTAGTAAAAGAACCACAACAGAAGGACTTCGGGAGGCCTTTTCCAAGTTTGGTGAATTGGTTGACGGTTAGTGTTTTCTTTTTCCGTGAATGTTTTTGGATTTTTGATTTAGTCTCCAGAATATACTAAGTATTGTCTTTGTGCTTTGCAGCTCGAGTTGTTACCGATAGGGTGTCCGGATATTCTAAGGGGTTTGGTTTTGTTAGATATGCCACCTTGGAAGATGCTAAAAAAGGCATAGAAGGCATGGATGGAAAGGTATATTTCACACAATTCTTAAAGGTTATTAAAATATTTGCATGGTCGAAGTGGCATTATTATGTCTTTTTTTTTATCGTAGCATACTTAAGCTATAGCAATCCCTTGTTTGACAGTAAATTTGTTCTTTTACTTTCACGTTTAGAATTGCTTTATGTTAGAAGCGATGTCTTCTTGTTTGTTTTGTGCTCTCTTGGTGCCTTTTCAATTATATATCTTGTTAGAAACAAATAGATTTTTATCATCTTCTTGTGACTGCAAGAGTAATGTTAGAGACAGTGGTTAACAGATTAATGTATCTTGTTGTAATTCATGTTTATGATCATCTCAATGTAAATTTGAGGGAGGGATTTAAACTTGTCTCCCATCATATGAGCTGTTGGTGTGGATTCTTGTCAGGCTACTCTAGCTGTTGAGTTGTATTTTGTACGACTTACATAAAAGCCCTGTTTTCTATCAGAATGGAACGTGGCTAGATAGATTGTGTATTTGGGTAGAGTTGGAATTAGAATGTCCTTGTTATTTTCAGATTGATTTCAACAGCAATCCTTATTATTATTATTATCATGCGAATTTGTAATTCTTTGATTGCTTGGTGATATATACTCTTTTCTGTTTTCTCTTCTATGTTGTAGTTCTTGGATGGCTGGGTGATATTTGCGGAGTATGCAAGACCTAGACAACCTCCATCGCCACCTGGGAACAATATGGGCTATGGAAACATGATGGGTCCTGGCCGAGGTCGTATTCAGTGACAAGCAAGCTGATGTTTGATTCTTTCAACGGGTTTGAAGTGCATATTCCCAGAATTCGCTTGCTGTTTGAGAACTGAGCTCAGAAATTCGACCTGGAAAGACTATATGTATGTCCATGTGATTTGACATTCATGCACATTCAAATTATTGTATTGAACTTATCCTCCATTAATGCAAGTCCCTCCATATAATCTGGAACAGAAACTGCATGTCAATGTGATGTTCAGAACCTGAATAATTTTAAATTATGCATGGACAACTGATTTTCTGATAGTGCAGCTAATCTAAAAAATTTCTGGTTCGAAGATTCGCAGTAAGCTTAATAATCATGGCTGCCTTATGTGATCTAGTGGAGTTTAATCATTTAGAGGAAAGAAAATGGTTTTGCAATTTTGCCATGTCCTGTCATAATCCGATCGAATAAGTTTCATGGTGTCCCTATTGTTCACTGTATTTGTAAGCTATTAGTTGACAAGAAACATTTTAACAAAATTTGTGAATGACAGTGACGAATTTAGATAATTTTGTAGGGGTGAAAAGAAATAAACGAATTTAAAATAGTATAAGAAGATGCACGATAAATAGGCTGTGTTATTACAAGAAGCAACACAGTAAAAGGGGCAATATTGTAGGAGAAGACATAACGAAGGAGCAATCGCAACCCCGCCTCGGTGCCTCCTTTCTATCTCCGTTACTGGTGACACCACACAGTCGCATGAATTGAAAAATTTGAACCTTTTGACTGTTGCACATACAGTTTAAACTATGCCATCCTACCAAAAAATGACTATAAGTGCTGCGGATCATCTTTGCCATTAAAAAGAGGTCTAAAACCTGAGCTCAGATACAGAAAAAAGCTTTTAAGAAAAAAACTATAAACAATGTTGCTTCTTGTCTGCAATAGTAACATCCATCTCAAATTTGTAGAGGTGATTCAACTGTAAAAGTAAAAAAAAAAAAAACTACAGTAACCCATTGGATCTCTGTGTTTTGGTGGTTCCTGAGATATTGGTTATTGATTAGGACAGATTCTGATGAAGAAGTTGGACACATTTATGTTGTCCAGTCGATTGTTTACAACATTCAACATCGACTTCATAAGCAGGCAATGTGTTGATTTAATGTTCCTCCCACTTTGACAATTCAACACCACTGTAATTGCAAAATATTTCAATATTTTGTTGTTTATCTTTTTAAAATTATATAATGTTCTCTAATTGAATCATCGGTCGATCGAACCGGTGAAATGGTCACTTGTTCAGTTCAGTTTTATCATTCAAACTGGTCTACAAATGAACCGATATCATACCGATGAAAAATAAGTAAACCGACCCGTTGCTATTTCGAATGTTCATAACTTAAGCCCTAGGTAAATATTCCATGAAGGACATGTATTTTCAGGAGTGAACACAACAGATTCCAAAATCTTCGAAATGAACATTACTGACAACGAGTTTGATTGCAAGAAACAGCCAACTCTCTAAAAACCAATCAATCTTAAGCACATTACTGTACATATGGGCCAACAACAAATGCGAATTGCCCTTCCCTCCAGGCAACCCTAAACAAGAATATTTATAACGACGGAACTGAAAGGAACTTCACAATACACATACTTCTCAATTGTGTTGCATTGCAGGACAAACCACCTAGATATGTATGGAAACTATGCTTACCGAGTAGCAGCGCTACCCGCAAACTTACCAGTCCAACTAGACTAACCTCGTAAATCGTAGACGAAGAGATATAACTCAGTTCGTTTAGAGGTCGTAAATTTGAATTGTTAAAACAAAAAAAAATTGTTACCAGACTCGTATTTCTTGAAGTGAGCCATAACCCAAGAACAAATGCAGGCCATAAAATTGAATGCATTATTGTTAAGATAAAAACAATTTGACTGGAGGAGACCTTTGGGTAGGAAAAAAAATAAAAATGCGTCTTCGTTTCTTGACAGTTATGGCGTTTTCAAAGATGTGAGATGCATAGTGTAGTCATTTTTTTAGGGTTTATTGATAAGTTGCTTTCTAACTAAACATGTGTGTGCTCAAGAAGGAAATTCTGGAGAGATTCAAAAACATCTGTGTTATACCAGCTGTCTGTTCATATTTTGTGTGGGAAATAGTATTTGTGGATCAACGATTGCTGTCTTAAATTTCAATTTCTATGTAAGCTCAATATTCCCTTTTTTTTGGAACACGTCTAGCTTGCAACTTTTCTAAGAATGTCATTAAGAATTCTTGTGGTTTCGAATGATCCAGCTAAAAAAAAAAGAAACGAAGAGCTTTCTCTCCCGTTCTTACAATCCTACTTTTTGGTCTTAAGAATGCTGATTTTAAGAAAGTCATTGCTCTTCTCCGATTCTTACTCGCCAACCTAAAAGCGAACAACCAATGTGTCCCACTTATTGAACAGGGTTCTATGGTCGGTCATCAACCCTTAGATTCCAAAGCCGTCCTTGAGGTGATATCATATTTCCTATGGTGTGGACACCATAGAATCTATGGATTTTCCTTCATTTAGTTTTCTAAACCAAATTAAACGAACAATTGCTCAATAATTGCTTAATAAGTGGTTCAAGTCCTTTTTTACTAAACAATTTGAAAGAGAGACGTCTTACCACAGCTCAGGTTGTTTATTTTATCGTAGTTGTAAATTAAAGAAGATTTTCTTCAAATTCTATAAAATCTAATTAGATAACAAACGTGAAGTTGACAAATGACAATGAATTTCAACCAAAAATAGGTTTTTGTCGATTTTAAAATATGATTTGATTGTTGTGTGAAGGACTTCACTTGCAGATTTTAAAGAAAGTAGAAAAGTTTGCTCCAATAAGATTCAGAAATGGCCCACATCATTTAGGGTTTTCCTCATTACAAAAATTTTGTTGCGAATTGTGACGAAAGACATAAAATCATTATAGCTTAGTGGATGATGAGGGACAGCTTGCACTAATGCTTGTTTTTGTTTAAAATCAAAATTTAGTTATAGAAAATTGAATTCATTAGTATACTTCCATATATGTTTCGGTGTGTTGCTTAATGAGTGTATTGAACTAAATTTATATGTATTGTAACTCTAAATCTCTCTAAGAAACTAATTCAATTCAACAATTTTTTTTTATTGAGTTAATTTGTTTCTCAATAAGTATTGAACCCTGAATAACTTCTTACCATATCCATTAAGGATTTCACGTTCTGCTATACGGAACAAGTCCATGTTGGACTCCTATCCTTAACATCCACACCTAATGAACCCTTATCTCGCACAATTATTGTGTAATTAACAACACAAATTCCGCATCATGGTAAATCCACTTATACTCGTAATGGATCATTTCGATTAATCTTTACCTATTCAGGAGTCTCGATCACAAACTCTCATATTTTCTTGCAGAGCTATTAGTATGATTTCTAACATTGACAACCACAAAGCTACTAATTAAGGTGTAAGTACAATTTTTGCCTTTTATCCTTCATTATCAACATAAAACTTCTAAACATCCAAACGAGCTCCTCCAAAAAAAACATGTTTCACCAAAGCACACACAAAATAAAATTTTCTGATCACTGTTCGTTTCTCCTATGAGTACAATCATTCTATGCATGTCTCTCATCTTCTTGCAGTGATAACACATCAACCTATACTTTTTTGTTACTCATTCTTCAGCCATTGTGAACTGATAACTTAGAGCCACCATTGTCTCCCCAAGAATTGAAATGACATCAATTTCATAGACAATAACACATTTATAACATCACTTATATAAATTATCCTTGTCATTCATGATAATATCTGCAAATTCTCATAAGACCTGGACAGAGAATGCAACAAAACATAGCTTGATTCTATCTCGAGTATGACCTCAACACCTTCCAATCTAATATATTCCTATTAAAAACAAGATGTTCACTTACCTGTATGTCTTCTGTCATCTTCAAGATATTCAGTTACCTTTCATAATAAAAGTTGTTCGTTAGGAATCTTCTCTGATACATGCTCTCCAGCTTCTGCTGTAGTATTTTCATCAACTACCCCCTTAAGACTTTCATTCGCCATACTCCATAAAATAGCACAATGTGCCCCATTCTCTATCGCGACTTTCTACACCACTGTCAATTCTACAATAACTTCTCTTTGCCTTTTATCGCTCCCTCATGGAATATACAACTGAGGTGTACAAACACCAAATTATGGCTCTGATATCACTTGTCAGGAATTTAAGTAACAGAAGAAATGCAGAAATAAGAGAAAACAATAGAAATTTACGTTTGTTCAATGCAACCTTCTTCCACATGCAAAAAAAGTTATTTTATCATCATTCAACAACAGATAGAAGCCAAAAACTTACAAGAAACAAGTACAAACCACTATATATAGATTTATACAAAGACCTTACATAAAACCCTAATTTTGCCCCATTTTTTAACTGTGTCGTCTAATTATTATATTGAATTAAACCTATACTTGTCATGACTCCAAATCTCTCTAAGAAGTCAATTCAACCCAATAGGGACGAGCTGAGGGAGAGATAATTATTATTAGGGGTGAGAAATGATCGGTTTGGTTAGATTGTAAGGTGATTTTTAGACCAAACTAATCATGACAAGTTGAAAAAATCACAAATCAAACTAAACCAATTATTTCTTACACACCAAGCTAAACCAAATTATTCATAGCGGTTTGAATTAATCATATTGGCGGGTTGAAAAGAACTACAAATTTCAATTCAATCCTTCAAAATCATCCTATTTTTTTATGTTAATAATATTACCTTATTTCTACTTTATAGAATACTAAAATTATAATTTTAGATATAACATTATAAAAATTATATTTTGTATAAAATTTTAAGATTTAAACTTAATAAACATTATTAATTAATTTATAATATAATATTATCGACATAAAGTGTATATATATTTATTAGTGGTCAATTTTGTTTGGGTTTGAGTTAAGAATCCACCAATCCAAAACTAAATTGAACATGGACAGTTGAGGAAAAGACATACCGACTTTAGTGGTTTCATCACGATTTAGAGTGGTTGACTTGATTTTTTACTCAATCCTTAATTTTATATCTTTTAAACGAAACAAAAATAAAATATTAACTTCATAATCTAATAAATTACTTGACGGGAACAAAGAAAACAAAAAATATTTACTTATTGTGAGTTGATATTTTATCATTATTCATACTAAAAAGGTTGTTATATTTCATTTTTGTTTGAAATTTTCTTCGGCACTAGTAACTGATAATAAATTTTTGCATGCATATTCATGATCAATGTTACTGCTTATTTTCTTACTTGAACTAATTATATAAAAAAATTATAGTGAGCACTGAGATGCTTCTATTATATTCTTTCCATCTCAAATTAATAGACGTTATTTTTAAATATATTGTATTAATATATATTTTTTTTAAATTTTTATACATATTATTTATTATTTATAAATCTTCTTTATTCTTATTAAATTAATAATATTCTCATATTTACAATAAAAATTTATTCATTTAAACATTTATTATCAATTAAATAATTTATTAAATAAAAATTTTATGAAACCACATAATAATTTTCATTATGGATAAAAATATATATTTTTGCACTATTTAACTTTATTTAATTTATGTTTGAGAGTTTCTTTGGCTGGTTGACTTTAAGATTGCCGGGTTTTAAATTATAGATTATCTTAATTAAATCCAACTAAGATGGTGGGTAATGGAGTGCACGTCAACCATGCACATGTTTTTCTTTAATTATTAGCACTAATTTTTGTTAACAAGGTATTGGATATACTTTACAATAAACAAACAATGTGATTACTTTTTTTAATCAAAATGGTTAGTTGTATTGTTTGTGGTTGAAATATGAACTGTTATTGCATTGATCCACAAGTACTGGGGCTTTAATCAAGTCGATTTGAATTGAGTTTTAGAGTCTTTAAACTCCGTTTGTTTAAAATTTTACGAGTTCGAATTGAGTTTTACATTGGGTTTAATATTTGGTTCACAAACAAATTTATTTAAAGTTTGCGAGTTAACAAATATGTTTATAGGTATTTTTAGTTTAACTAAATATAAATATAATTTTATTTGATGTAAGATAAAAAAATAAAACATTTATTTAATGTTATTAGTATTTTTTTTGTTTTTATATATTGATAAAGTTATTATTTTTCATTGATATAGTATAATTAATCATAACATGTTATATATTTATTAATATAAAATATATTTAAAGAAATTATATATTTATTTAAAATATAAAAAATATAAAAACTACATATTAATATAAAAATTAAATATATAATTAATTTTATTACAAACATTTAAACAGATATGTTCGCGAACTTTTGAGTCGAATTCCAAAACCAACCACTAATCTTTAGTATACTATTATGTAAACTATACTATTTGTAAAAAAAAACTATTACTTGGTTAGCCAAACTATTACCAACCCTTAATCTAACAGCTTCGAATATTTTATTAACAACTCTATATCTATCTGGAATTTGATTCTGATAAATCACCAAATTATTTTCTAACCAAATACTAATTAGTGACGGATTTATAATATTTATTTTTAAAAAAATATAAAAACAAACGAGTTAAAAATAATATAAAAAGAGACATGATAAAGAAACAGTGAATTCTACAAAAAATACATAATAAAAAATACAAAACTTTAAAAATAGATACGACAAGATATCATCTGTCACCCTCACCCCTAGCTGTCACAATATCACTTGTTAATTAATTAATAAGAAGTTGTTCATGGCGTTGTTATAAATTAATCTCTTACTTAACTGTATACAACTACGAGGAAGCTTAATGATTTCATATGTGAGTACAAGACTTTCTTCATTAGTTGACATTTCTTCCGTAAGAATTTACTTGCATCTGACTAAAAGGGGATCCATGATTTTTTTTTTTAAATAAATGTTCATACTCACGAGTAAATGACATTGTATTTGTCGAATCAACTAGATTGAACTCTCATATGTACAATAAAAATTTGAATATTATTTATAACAGATAACTCAAAGAGTAATAGTGCAAAAGTCTCGAGAAGTTAATAAGAATACATTACATCACTTCACTATCGAAATTGCGAAACAAAACACTATTTTTTTTAAATCCGAAATAAACTCTGTTTCGTCAGTTAATTGGCGCACTCATTTATTTTACAGAAAGCATGATAGATTGTAGCCGATTCAAACTCAACAAGGTGATCCATGATTTTAACGGTTGCTTTCGTATTTTTTACCACATTTTTTGTTTGGATCATTATTAATATGCTTTAAAATGTGGTCATATAAGTTGGAAATTAGTGTATAAATTAGTATTTTAATATTTAAAAAATTGATTAAATTAAGGTCCTAAATTTTGAATACATCCCATCTATTTCTTCACTATTTTTCCTATCATGGTAATATGAATACTATTTATGTTCTCAAAAATTGGATTAAAAGTGTAAAATAAAAAAACTTAAAGGACCAATATATAAATAACTATTGAATTGGATCAAAATATATATACTTATCCAAATCTAAACCCCACAAATTATGGAGTTCCTACTTTAGTCCTCATTCAACTTATAACCACTTCCAATCCACTACCCTCTTTGCATGGCAATCTCGTAAATAACCACCAATTCCAAGTCCTAATATTTCCCTCTATCCGTAC
This sequence comes from Breynia disticha f. nivosa, assembly GCA_948193385.1. NCBI lineage: Eukaryota > Viridiplantae > Streptophyta > Magnoliopsida > Malpighiales > Phyllanthaceae > Breynia > Breynia disticha. The sequence continues at coordinate 12,191 of CANYCX010644655.1, forward strand.
AAATCCCACTAGCCTATATATACATATAAACACCCTCCTCTCACACTAAAAAAATAACTGAATCCAGGCGACAGATTCTGTGAATTTCACTTTTTAGAAAACTGTCTTTTACTTTCATCGCTCAACATTCTTTCTATATGAAATTCTTAAAGTTCGTATCGTGTTACGGTGCTGGCTCTGGAGAGACTAAGCAGGTGGTGGCGGAGACGGTGAGGAGGACGGAAGACACGACGGCGTTGGCGGGTGGAGCTTCAAGGAGGAAGAGGAGAGTGAGCGCTGGTGCAGACTGGAAACCTACGTTAGGGTCGATTTCTGAAGACAGTGCTCCGGCGGCACAACGAGCGGTCAAGAGAAAGAGTGGTAGCGGTGGTGGTAGAGGAAGTAGTTACGGTGGTCGGCGCGATTGCCGGAATATTGGTAGTGCTGCTTATCATGACGAGGAATATGATCATAGGTATCAATATTTATGTTTTTTACGAGATTTATATTTTGCTCTGTTAACATTATTATTCTTTTTATTTATGAAAGACTAATTAAATCCACGATGCTTTCAATTTATAACGTAAATAAAAGGGATGGATTACTGGTTGAAGAAATGAAATTTTCTAATATTTGTACTTAAATTACAAACTTTAAAATGTATTTTAAAAAATCATATTTTTTTTTTCTTATTTTAGTACATCAACTCATCAAATTTATAAATTACGATTATTTTGTTATTTAAATTTTATCATTTAAAGTTATTCATCATATTATATTTTAATAAATCATATTAACCGAGAGAACTATCGTCTCTTTTTTTTTTGGTCTGAGCCCCGGTATCCCCAACCCACTAGGCCGAGACTAATCCAATTCGAAAAAAATTCTGAGTGGTTAGATTTTATTCCCAGACTCTCATAATACTAATGCTATGCTGGTGGGTTATGTTTGCGATGCCCCTTAGATTTTTTTTTTCATTCAATGTTTTTGTTGCATGGTCCCATAAATAGTTTTCATTCTACGTCCTTTGTTTAAACAATCATTAATTAAATTTATAATAAAAATTGATATGATTTATTAAAGAGTTTGGATCATAAATAATTTAATCTGTTTATCAGTACGAATTTGGTGAATTAACATGAATTGTCAAGTTTAATTAAATCTATAATATCTACAATTTATATAGTAAAAGGGAGATGGATTACTAGTTAGAAAAGTGAAAATTTATAATATTTTTATTTTTTAAATCATATAATATTTCTATTTAATTTAGTAACTTTAAATTTACTCTAAAAAAATCGTTATTTTTTTATTATTATGTTATTTGTTAATTAAATGGTGGAATTTGCATATTTCAACATAATTATTATAGTATCAAAATACATGTTGCTTAAGAAAAAAATATTTTTTTGATATTATGTATTTTTATACTACTAATATAATATTTAATAATTTATTCTAATATTTATAATTTTAATTTAGTTGTTATTTTTTTTGAACCAATTTAGTTGTTATTTTGATATACCAAATAAAAGATAGTAATAGTAAAAAATTCTCCCATTAAACATTTGTTATTGTCAATCTAACTCAAATGGAGGAATGAAGAGTAGTACATTTAGAGTATAATTTGTGACAAGTTTTTTAGAACGAAGAGAATTAAATGTATTCTTAATTTGTGTGCAAAAGATTTATTTTTGGACAGATCGATTAGTTTCTAAAAGACGTGAAATTTCTCAAATTGCTAGCATGCGCATTGATGAATGTTGAATTTTTTATTTGTGTGAACTCTTAATTAAGTAGAATTTTTCTCTTTGATTTTTTTTTTGTCAGGAGAGGTAGATATACGGGCGTTTTTCCAGCATTTGCTCCGACACCTTTCATGCTTTAGGATTATCGTTGAAGGCGCAGTCCAGGTCTGCCGGTACCTGTTAGGGATGCACTTATGTAAATGTGCAGAATTTAGGAAGTAACTATATAGAATCTTTTCATCACCAAAATTAGTGTAAACTTTGTTGGAATTTGTTAATAGTATATTTCTTTTTGGTTTTGGGGGTGTTATGGTGTTGTTTCAACGTTGGAGTATTGTCTCCTTACTAGAGCAGAAGAGCTGTGAATTCGAATTAAATGTGTCTTATTATTTTTTATTAAATTTAATATAAATATTATAAAAATTTGTATCATGTTATAAATACATATTTACAAATTATATTATCTTGTTAAAAATTGATATTTTTACTTTGCACTCACATAGTTTGTTGAGGGCCAAGTTCATCTTGTGCAAGTCCTGTTGGTGCAACGCCCGCCAAGAAGAGTGCAAGGATTCGCATGATGCCAACAAGATACCTAAACTTTGATGATGTATTTATACTATACTACTTTCTTATCAATGTACTGATTGATGATTAATCACAAGAAAAGAATCATTCCTTGAAATTTTGTTATCCATTTTCTCTTTTCTTGAACTAAAACCAAACTTTCTCCTTAAAACTTGTGGATAATATATTGGTGCTCAGACAATTGAGGTGGTTATGCGTCCGTTCAAAAATCCAACAAATTTTGAACTCAATACAAAATTCAGCTCCAATTCGAAAGCGTGAAATTTTAAACAGGTCAACTTTGAATACTTTGAAACTTTAAATACTTTGAAACTTGGTTCGATTTGATTTGATTACATTTACATTAAAGAAATATCTTAGTAGAATATTAAGCTAGATTTATGTATGAGAATTTTGTTTCCCAAAATATAAAGTGGTCGTTGGCAAATTCATTACTGGTTGGATCCATTTGAATCCCTGTTTTTTCAGAGATCTGCAGCTAATTGCGACTAAGTATTCTCATATTTTCAGCCAAGAGTTGAGATCAATAGTATCAGTCATTCATAGTAAAAGATCAACAAAAGTTTTTGTTCCACCATATTTGGGATCTGGAACACAAAATTTGCTTATAACAATAAGCTCTATGTTGGTTGCCCGGTGCTGAATTTCTGTTCACAGAACTTTGCTGACATCAAATTTGTATTTATCCTCACTTTCTGAACCACTCAATTTCCAAACTCTGTCGAAAAGACCTCTTGATTCTTGCTAAAATCCTCACAAAGTAAGCAAAAACTGGTATACATCACCACAGGTTTCTTCAAACTCTTTCCCTGCAACTTTCTCCATCCTCCATTCCATTCATTGTATCGTACAACGGCTGGTTTAACGTCTCTGGGAGACAGAATGCAAGCAACCCTCCGGCAATCCCACATACCGCAAAAACAGAAAATGGCAATGCACCACCAAGAACCACCACCAATGGCGCTAAAATAGCCCCCATTTGAGCGGCCTGAGTTGCACAACCAAGAGCTGCATTTCTCACAACAGTTGGGAACAGCTCTGTTGTGTATATGAATAGCAGATTGTAAGTACCTGCCATGCCAAATATGCCTAAAACTCCACAAATCATTGTCACTACTTTCCAGTTTCCGGTGCTTCCCGTTAAAGCCCCAGCAAAACAGAAGAATCCACTGAACCATTGTGTTCCGATCGCCAATGGTTTCCGCCCGAATTTGTCCAACAGAACTGCTGTTATAGTGTATGCTGGCATTTCTGCCACTGCATTCAACAGCACGCTGAGATACAAGTTTGTTTGGAGGTTAACAACGTTCAAGCTTATTCCATAGTACACAACTGAGCACAAGAAGTTGATCACGATGGCTAAGATCAAGCGTATGCGTGTGACTGGCGATTGAATTACTTGAATTAGTGAACCTGTAATTGCTTCTTTTGTTACCAACAGTTCCTCTTCTTTGAGAATTATTTCATCAGTGATGGAGTTGCTTTTGTTTACATCTTCATCGAGTGCAAGTATGACTCCATCCGGAAGGTGTCGTTTGTTGGATTTGGCAATGTTTTGCATTATCTGCATCGCCTCGGTAACTCGCCCTCGCACAAGGTACCATCTGGGTGACTCAGAGATGAATGGAATCACAAGTACAAGAAAAAGAATGGAAGGTATAGATGAGGCGATGTACAAAGAGCGCCATGAATGGAAAATGTAAGCTATTCCAGAGAGAATGGCAATCCCAGTTGAGAAAAAGTAGAATGTGGACATGCCAGCAGTGCCACGTTTGGAGGGTCCTGTTGGCTCTGTTGCAAGAACAAATGCGCAGAGACCAACGCCGCCTGTGCTGAAACCAGTTAGCAGTCGAAGTAGCAGATAAGTCCAGTAATCAGGAGCAAATGCAGTCAAGCAACCAAACATGGCATTTAAGATGCATACTACTGTTAGTGAGCCTTTTCTTCCCAGTTTGGAGTCTGAGAGATGTCCAAATATTCCTGCACCTGTAACATATAGAAATTGCAGTAACTATCATTTTAAACACTTGGGCATGCGGAAACTAACTAATGGATTGATTCAGTGGCGATTATGAA
>CANYCX010644737.1:0-18028 GCA_948193385.1 Breynia disticha f. nivosa
GATAGGTTTCCATGTTATATGACATGATTATGTTTGATTATATGTTATATGACATGATTATGTTTGATTATATGTTATATGACTTGGTTAGGTGTGATGAAATGTTTTGAGTTGTTTTGGGAAATGTTGGAAATAGGTAAAATGTTGAAAATTTGGCTAAGTATGGGGACAGAGCACCAGTCACGAACGTGATTGGCTTGCTGAACATCAATTGTGAGAGTTTTCAACCAGTCACGAATGTGACTGATCTCAGTCATGATCGTGGATGGCTTTCAGCTAGGTTTTTAAGGGTTTTGCAAGGGTTTGCTACGGTTTTGACAAGCCATGTTCGTCACTCCCACCAGTCATGTTTGTGATTGTCATTTTGACTCCATATTGATGAAAATGGAGGGAGTCACATTCGTGATTGAAGCAATCACGATCGTTACTACCCTACTGTCCAAAAAGGGAATGAACAGTTTGAGTGTTAATTTCTGTTCATATGTGCTCATATATGTTCTTGTATGTTCACAGTTTTCCAAGGGTTATGTTCATATATGTTCACGTATGTTCACAGCTTTCCAGGGGTTATGTTCATATATGTTCATGTGTGTTCATTTATGTTCATTTGTGTTAATATATGTTTAAGTATGTTTATAGGTTTCCAAGGGTTATGTTCATATATGTTCATGTGTGTTCATTAATGTTCATATGTTATTTTCTTGATTTATACTTAAACATGTGTTAAGGTTATATTTTAATTCCTTTTGTATGGATTATAATCCTAAACATTGAACTAGTATTTTCAATAAACTAAGAAAGGAATGGATCTAGAAATTCTTATGTTTGAATGGTTTGAACGTCTGTGTAATGCTTATGATGAACTAATGATAGAACAACGTGTGAATAGATGAATGCATGTATGAATGTTATTGTGTGAGAGGCTATCCACTTAGGTAAGTGCTGCTTATTGAGTTTCACAACTCATTGCGTGTTATGCCTACCATATTGGCAAGGACTTGAGAGGTTATGGCGAAGGTGTGGTTGACTGTTTTGCTCACCCCGACTCTTGTTTCAAGAATCGATGAACCAAGGTGGGCGATGCACTAGATGTTGTTCTAATCACATGTCATACTAATTGTTTGTATTGAATATTGTTAATGCATGTATGTTATTTAATGGGTAGTATTCAAATTTGGATTTTTATGGATTACTTTCTTTATAAAACTCAGTTGGGTTATATACATACACATTTTGTGATATTTCTATAATTTTTTTAAAACCCTTATGAAATATTATGCAGGCAATGAAGGATTGAATGCTTTCAAAAATTGAACGTGCATAAATGGTTTCCATTATACTCTTTTATTGTTAAATTGTTACTTCAAAATCTTTGATTTCCAAGTTCGAGTACCACTTGAGAGATAAGTATAAAATTGAATGATAGTCAAATTTGGGGTCACAGTCTCCTTTTTAGGTCCAGTATAACTGCACCAGCATAATTCACGTCCACCTACATGGCAGCTGTGCCATTAATATCCTCATGCATGGCAAGTTTCCCCTTATCCTCTCCACTCATATTCTTTCCTTCTTGGGCCCCATGATATTCTCCTCCCTTTCCTATTCCACACATTATCCCCTCTATTTTGACCCCCCTACCTTCCCCATCCCCATGATTTCTGTTGGCCGAATCTCCGCCATTAATGAGCCATATTTCCCAATCGAATGTCGTTGACCGTCTGAACTAAAATTTCATCCACTCTCTGAACAGCTGCAGATCCATGCCCATGAGTTTCCTGGCTTCTTGATCAAACTCTTATCGATTAAGGGCTTGGCAATATCTAAAGCCACTCTCAGACGCATATATGGCTTCCACCGTCCAACAAAGCTTTCAGGGTCAGCTTCATAGAAGACACCTAAAGCATCTTCAATCCTTTTTCCAACTTTTTTAGACATAAATCCCAAGGGTAAGTTATGGATTTGTACCCAGATCGAGTACGTATTCCACTCCAACTCCACAACATTCTCACTGGCCATAGATTATTTCAACAGTATCATTTGCCCTTTAAAGGTCTAGGGATCATCCTCCATAATGCATTTAACATCCTTTTAATGAACGCGTTTGACATCCTTTTCATGAAAGAATTAAAAGGCATACCTTCCTGGTGCAGCCCTAATTGCTTCCATCTTCTTCACCTGTCTCTAAATAGGTGCCAATGTATGCTGTAAAGCATCTAGATTGACCCTCTATCGTCTGTGAATCTAGCCATAACACATAGGTCCAGACTTCCTTCATTAGACTCCCACCCACCTTTGTTGAAATCCAACCCCTTAATCTCCTCGTCCCCTTAATCTCCTCGTCCCCTATGGACAGGAAGAGTAAAAGAGAGGCGCTGATCGTGCATGAGATAAGGGATCCAGAGGGCCTCACAGACGGCAGTACCCATGCTTCGATATTCCGCTTCAGTAGAAGACCTGGAAATAGTCGACTGCTTTTTACACTTCCAAGAAACAATGTTAGAACCAAGAAACACACAATACCTAGAAACGGATTTTTGAGAATCAGGGCATTTAGCCCAGTCTGTGTCAGAGTAAACAACCAAAGAGGAATCAGTATCAGCAAAATAATAGATACCATAATGCAGTGTCCCTTTAAGGTACTGCAAAACATGCAACGCAGCATCCCAGTGGGGTTTGTTGGGCGCCCCAACAAAATGACTTAGGGTATTAACAGCATAACTGATATCAGGATGGGTGAAATTGAGATACAGAAGTTTACCAAGTAAACGCCTGTACGGTTCTGGGTCAGGGAGCAAAGAACCATCGTGAGCATTAAACACAGTACCAGGAAGTAAAGGAACCGAGACAGGTTTTCAACCAGTGAGGCCTGCATCCACCAAAATGTCAAGAGTATACTTCCGTTGGCAGAGATAAGTGTCTGCAAGAGAACGAGAGACTTATGCAACTTACAAGGGACAAATCAGATGCCATCCACCAAAATGTCAAGAGTAACAGACCCTAAATCCTTAATGGTGAATGTAGAGTGCAAATATGCCTTAAGATCAGTAACAAGGGACAAATCAGATGCCATAATCAAAACATCATCCACATAAACAAGCAAACCTAAGAACTATGAACCACAATGTTTGAGAAACATGCAGTGATCATTCCCGGACTGAGTAAAGCCATAGAGTAGCAATTTAGAACGAAACTCGTGGTTCCACTCTCGAGATGTCTGTTTTAAGCCATAAAGAGACTTATGCAACTTACAAACCTGACCGGCAGAGCCTTTTGTATATCCTGGTGGTGCCCGCATATAAATTTCCTCATGAAAAAAACCATGAAGAAAGGCATTATTAATATCAATCTGATGCAAAGGCCAAGAATTAACAGTAGCCAAATGGAAAAATAACCGAATGGTAGTCCATTTAGCTACAGGTGAGAAACTATCATGATAGTCAACCCCAGCCAGCTGTGTAAAACCCTGAGCAACAAGTCTAGACTTGTGTTTGAGGATGCTACCATCAGGGTTATACTTTATTCTGTATTTCCAGATACAACCCACAATATTCTTACCCTCGGGAGGATCAACCATGGACCAAGTATGATTCTTATCAAGAGCATCCAACTCTTCCTGCATAGAAGCTACCCTTATAGGATCTAAACTAGCTTGCTTAAAAGAAGTGGGGCATTGAGACGCAGTCACTGTGTTAAGAAGTTCAACATGTCCAGAAGTGGGTAGGACAGCAGAAGTAAGAGAAAGAACAGGAAGAGAATACTGTGGGCCTGGACCAAAATGGGAAGAAGAAGAAGGGGCAGGACCAACTATACAAGAAACATAATCAGACAACCAAGTGGGAGGAGTATGGTGATGAGAACTACGATGCAAAGGGACAGTGACTGACTGAGACTCTGAATTACTTACTGCACCAGAGGAAGAACCAGGTAAAGAAGGTAAAAGGGTTGGTGAAGTAGAGGTGGGAAATGTAGTAGAATCAGGAGCAACGGGTAAAGAGGGTTGTGCTGCATCAGAGTAAGAGTCATCACGTGCAGAGGCATCAGAAGAAATTTCATCACGTGCCATAGGAGTATCAGAATGGGTGTCCATATCATCACTTACTCGTAAGGGTCCATTGTTTTCACCAACAGCAAGGGGCATAAACAATGGATCAGGTGTAGTAACGGTCTTATCAAAACCATAAGGGAACACATCTTCATGAAAACGGACATATCTAAAAGTGAACACTTTGTGACTATCCAAGTCATAGAGTTTGAAAGATTTTTCACCAGCCACGTAAGCCAGAAAAATAGTTTTAAGGGCACGCGGGGCAAACTTGTCAGAGTGTGGCTTGGTGATGGTAGAATAAGCTAGACAGCCAAAGACTTTAAGTCTAGACAAATCAGGAGGAACAGAATGCAACAGTTCATAAGGTGTTTTCCACCCTAACAATTTGGAAGGCAGCCGATTAATAATATAAGTGGCCATCAGAATACTATCCCCCCAGAATTTCTTAGGCAAGTGTGCCTGAAACATTAGAGCACAAGCAACACATAACAAATGCCTATGTTTTCTTTCTACAATCCCATTTTGTTGTGGGGTGCAAACACAAGATTTTTTATGAATAATACCAAGACTGAGAAAGAAAGTTTGAACAGTAGAATTGAGGAATTCAGAACCATTATCGGTACGAACAGTTTTAACTATATAAGGAAACTGATTATGAACCATAAGCACAAAACTATGAATAAGAGAAGAGACATCTGATTTTTGAGACAATAGATAAGTCCAAAGTGTTCTAGTGGCATCATCAACAATTGTCAGAACATATTGTGCTCCCGAATAGGTATGAACAGCATACGGCCCCCATAAGTCAATATGAACTAATTAAAAAGGTTCGGTGGTCTTAGTTGTACTAATGGGAAAAGGCAAACGAGTTTGTTTAGATATAGTACAAATGTCACAAGGTTGAGACTTAAAAGTTTGAAACAAAGGATTTATGTGTGCAAGAATGGAGTCTGAGAGATGCCCAAGACGAGCATGCCAAAGAGGTCCATTGTCAGTATTATTCAATGTAGTATGTACAGTATGAATGGCAGCAAAAGAAGGTGGTAACAAGGTAGAGGTACCTTGAAACTCCTTTGATACATGTAAGTAATACAAATTCTCAATGACATGTCCAGTTCCTATCAGTGTATCAGTCAGTTGGTCCTGCAAGTAACATATGTTAGGAAGAAAAGTGAGTTTAAGTTTGTTTTGACAGACAAGTTGTGACACATAAATGAGGTTTCGTTGGAAGGAGGGAGTATATAAAGTATCAGACAAAACTAAGTTAGGTAAAACTTTCACAGTGCCTATACGGGATACTAAAGAAGTCGACCCATCAGGCAAACCAATCTCTATAGGTCGATCTAAAACTGAAACAGTAGTAAACAAATGAAGCTCACTGCACATATGACTCGTAGCGCCTGTATCAATAATCCAAGCACTTTGATTGACATTAGCCAATAAACAAGCATGCGTAGATCCAAATGGAGTATACTTACCAGCAGAATGCAGCGGAACAGTCCCTATATTATGCACGAAATTCACACTCTGCTTCTGGGTAGGATTAGGTCTAGAAGAGGAAGCAACACTAGTTCCAGAGTGAGACAAAGCCATCATGTATCGAGTAAGCTCTTTCACCAGAGCACTCATATCAGGAGTCACCTGTGCACTATGTTTATCTACATCAATGTCTACAACATCAAAAGGAGTGTCAGCTATTACATTATGAACAAGAGCAGGTCTGGACTTCCTTCTGTTGCCATACTTTGCCTTATACCATTCAGGTTCTCCATGAAGTTTGAAACAAGTGTCTCTGCTATGATTATCTTTCTTACAGAAATCACAATACCTCGATCCCTTGTCCTTTCTACTGGTTGCAATATTCTTTCCTCCATATTGCCCTCCAGTAGAAGGAGTATAACCAGACCTTTGGGCTTTAACAAAGTGTGCACTCTGTTTGATCAGACTCAGAGAAGGAACAGTAACATCAGTTTGCTTCTCCACACGCAATAGCATGGAGTATGTTTTGGTCACAGAGGGCAGCGGCTCTATGAGCATAATTTGATTCTGAGTCGGGTCATAGATATCATTCAGTCCCATCAAGAACTGAATGACTTTATCCATATTCTCCCTTTCTATGGCTTCCTTGCCTTCCTCACAGGAGCAATGTCGAGAAGGAACCAAACACTCCAACTCATCCCATTTTTGCTTCAACTGTGAGTAATACATGGTTACGGACAAGCTTCCTTGAACAAAGTTATGAATCTCTCGCTTTAGTTTGAAAATCATAGGGTTGTGACTCCCTCCAAAACGATCTTTCAAATCTTTCCACAAGGCAAAAGCAGACTTAACATGCATCGAAGAACCTACAAGTTCTTTCGAAATAGAATTGATTATCCAAGACCTAACCATACGGTCCACACGTAACCAGACATGATAGTGTTCATCAGTTTCAGGCGGTTGAGCAATGGATCCATTGACAAAACCTAACTTCAATTTCGCACCTAACACCATTTCTATAGTGGTATACCACTGCAGGTAGTTTGTTTCAATGAGTAGGATGGACGTTAAAACCATACCTGGATGGTCCGAGTTCTACAGATAAAACGGATCATCCTCAGCACGACTCAAGATTCTACGAGTTCTCCCACTAGAGCCTTGTCCATCCACCACATCTCTATAAGATTCCATCTCTAGAACACTTTCAAAGAACAAATCTCCCGAGGTAATCCTTAAGAAAACACAAACCACACAAAATTAGGGTTTGTACGTCAATTTGGGCTTTCCAAATCGAAAGAGGTAAGACACGTTGTGATGGTGTCGATCGAAAGGGTTTCAGTAGAGGATTAATTTGATCGGTTTACTTGCTCTGATACCATCTAGAATCGATGGATCAAGAGAGTAATAGATCTAGGGTTAGAGAGTCGAGAGAGTAAAAGAGAGAGAGTAAGATAAAAATATCTTTGTTATTCTGGAATAATGTGCAACATGAGAGTAATGTACTATATATGGGCATCAGACATATTTGGCTATTTCAGCATGTGTCATCACGTGCGGTGAGCACGGTTGCAACATGGAGTCATACACGCTGCCAAGTCATCACGTGTCAACAAATCAAAACCAGTCAACTAAGTCGTCTACACTAACAAAGGCATCAGTCTTTATATTAAGTAATAACCGATTGGTTTTGCATATGAGCTGAGTGGGGTTAAATAAAATATACTAAGGAGACGGTACTGTTGTTGGTCCTCATGAAGTTGCAGTAACACTAGTAGATGGTACTAAATCGACTTACTCGGCAAAGCACGTACTATAGCAACCGGCAGTAGGGCCCTGTTTCCAAATATTCCAGGGCAGGTGAAATTCCTGGCATTTTCTTATTCCTTCAAATCTTTCTTACAATCTACAAAATCTCTTGTTGATTGAAATTTGTCCATGCTGGGTGCTATACAAGATGTTGCAGAAGCTGACTGATTGAAATTTAGTTCCCTTTCATTGGTTGAGCACTCTGGTGTTCAATATGTTCTGCTCTTAAGCAGAGTAATTAATAGCAAACTCTCAACTTTGATATGTTCTGCCAACGATGCTGCAATCACTTTGATATATGGAGATGGAACATTTTACGAACTCAAAATTGTGAAGGACTTGCTGGAAGCACAAATCAAACAAAAGGTAATTTACATATGTCCGCACCTTCTTAGATATTTCTCTGAATCCGTCACTGATAGTCACATTATAACAGTTTGAGAATCAGCTGTACCTTTAATGTGATGAACTGAATTTGTGAATCAGATTATAACAAAATTGTGAATTTATAGTTGGGAGTTTTTAGAAAGTTGCTGTGGTCAACTTTGGAAGGTTTCAAAAATCGAAAACAAGAGTAGGACCAACTCAACTTGGAGTAGTCGCAGGAGTGGTATGCTCATCTTTTGGTTAAACATTTACTTAAGGATGCTTTGTTTTTCATTTGGTCCTATGCCTTGAGATGTTTATAAACTATTTTCTGCTCATCTATGAATGAATTGATATGCCTTGCGGTTTTTTTATCGTTCATCACAATTTTTTTTTACTGAGATCCTTCTACTACATCCCAACTGCATTAGCTTCTATGTATGAATTTGTTCTTAATGTTGTTGATGATTTAGAGCATGTTATATTTCTTGCTTCGCTTATTTTACTTCTCAACCAATCGAAGCCATTTGAAACTCGAAACAAACACTTCCAGCCGGTGTTTTTGCCACTTTTTGGACGAGGATGGATTCACACGAGTAATTAATCTACTCGTGACATTCAACATTAATTTTGTGCATGAATAAAAAGATAAATAGTTGCCCACAAATTGGGTTCGGCGATGTCTGAAAACTCAAGACTTTAAATAAAATCTCATTCGAAAGTGATATGAAATTTCAAAGATAACAATATGTAAATTAAGTTACAACTACTCTTATTTGATATGAAAAGTAAAAGTTGACATGAAAAGTAAAAGTTGAAATTTAGAGGAAAGCGGTAAAAAAACAATAAGATTAATATTACTCCTAAGCCTGAAATTTAAAGGAAAGCTGTAAATGGCTATACTAAGACTAAACTACGAAAACTAATAAATGACTACACTAAGATTGAACTACCAAAATTGAAAAATAAGAAAACGATGTTTGTATTTGTGTGTCCTATCACGTGATTTCTATGACCTTCTATTAACTTTATGTGTAAACAATTTTGTTGTGTAGAAATTAACTACCCATATCATACAACATTCTGAATAACTTACCATTACTTCATGGAAAGAAGTTACATGATAATAAACCACATGTGTATTCCGAGCAAAATTTTAGGGATCAACAGTGAAAAATTTGTGCTAATTTTATCGCCCGTCAACCTAATAAACATTACAAATGATTCAGCAGGCCTCTCGAACAATGATCGAAACTTCTCATGAATCGTTAGGTATCTAATCAATCCAAATATTTTCACTACATTCGTAATGAAATATCATTTACGAAATTGTTCCGAAAAGACATTAGACTACCGTTGGGGATGGGTGGGACCCATTAGGGAGGCCCGCACGAACGAGTTCTGCAAAGTAAGCAGCGTCAACGCTCGGCCAGCCTATCACCCCTCCATAAATTCATGCGCACAATATTGTGATTAGCGCGGCAGGCGGCTCCCACCGCCCGCTTTGTTTTCCTTACTCATTAGTTTAAGGCAGTCTGAGATTCTACAGGGAGGTATTATTTATAGGGCCTCTGCTTGGGCGAGGTTTCTTGATTTCTCGATGTGGGACAATAATCTAGGGGCTCTAAACTCCTATGGTAACAATTTGCGCCTATCATGCTTTGGCTTTGCCACTAAGTAACAGCATTGATTGCTATTAAGGGCTCTATACTCCTATGGTTACAGCGAAGAGGTGCAATTTTTGTAGTAAATCCACGCGAAATTGAAGCCTAAAATCCCTATCAAACTCAGTTTGACAGGCTTTCCACTAAACCAAATACGGTGCTTTACCTTGATCTTACATAATACAGGATGAAGCCAACTTACCATAAATCTCGATGGCTAGCAAATAAGTATACATATGAATATGAATTGCCTGGATAAAACTTGGAATATCATCTATTCATCACCATAAGAATGGACTGAATTCTCAAGACTTTCGAGACAATAGTGGTTCTAATTGAGGGTCGCTAGACTTCGAGATTGATGGACTATCACTATCCGACTCCATTGAAGCAATTGATAAATCATCTTGTCTCTGATTCAAGAGTCTCTCAAACATTTTCGCGCTGTTCTCTGGGGCAGAATCTGGGTTCTTCGTGCTATGTTTCAAGTTCTCAACATACTGAAGGCAGACCTGAACAGCATCGTGTACCCTCACGAAGTACCATTCCTTTCCGATGAGATCCACAACCCCAGCCTTGGCCAATGTCAGTAAAACTTCTCTGTTTGGATTGGAAATGGCTATCTGCAAAATACCCAGCAAATGCATTTAACATACTTGAATCCTCATTCCAAAGAGCTTCTAACTATATACTACTTCGTGTGACAGGGTACTTGACCTGGATGTCGCGTGATTTGTACTCCATATGCAAGTCTTTCAAAGCTTGGACAGCACTGGCATCTATGTATGTAACAGCTGCAAATTTGAAACAATAAAAAAAAAACTAGATCAACATACTCTGACATCCTGAAAAGCTTAAACTAAACAGGCGAATTTGACCATTCAGATGTCAGACTCTGTTAAATTTATATGATTGTATGTTCCATGGAAATAAAAAATATACACTCTTGGGAACTCTCTCTCTCTTTTTCCCCCAAAAGTGAAAGCAAGATGAATAACTAGAGAAATGTTTTTTTTCTATAGGAATTGTTCAAAAAAAAAAAGTACAGGAAATGCATTACAATCGTTTGAATGTTGTCAGATACACTAACCAGTAAGGGCAAGGGAAATGGGATAAAAAGTATATCACTTACGGGCCATCTCTAAAATCACAAAATAAGCTCTTTCTACTTCTGGTCCACGTTTGCTTGATTTATCAACATCTACCTCATGTTCACGCAATCTGAAAACAAATTTTACAAATTATTATTACTCAAACTACTGGACTAAATAAAAGGAAAGCAAGATTTAAATATGTTTTGCTTTCTGATAATCTAAATTTTCCTCCTCAAATAATTTCTTGAACTGAAATAATTCAGAAGCAAACATACCTGTCTTTTATGTAGCTTATATTTGCAAAATATATAGGTGCATCAATACGAACAATCACAATCCCGTTGTACGTATATGCTTCTGGATATTGTTTGATGTTTCTGTAGACAGTCGTGCCAGGAAGGCGCCCCAGAACAGCTGAAGTGTAAATTTAGTTATCTGGAAAATGTTAGCGGTGGAAAACCAAGAATCTTTTTGAGGTGTTCAACACTAATATGTGGTTGTAAACATTTTAACATAACAATCTGATTACTTTTTCTCCAAAAAAAAAGTAAATCTTATAAAATCTGACATTTTTATGCCCAAACCATGTGAATTTCATACAACTGCTTTATACTGAAAAAGCCAAAGGTAACCTCCAAGAAATAGCCCAAGTGAAGTGATGCATGGATTAAGTATTGACTCTGCTTGAAAGTCGATCTGCTGCTATATTGATGTTTGTATTAAAATTAGACTCGTATGCAAAAGAAAAGGCGGGCAAAAATTGTAGTGACAGTAAGTGTAGCAACATGACCAAATAACCCACAATGCAATTGAAATCATAAAGAGGATAAACTTCACTTACCAAGGTGGGGATTTGCTGATTCGTGTATAACAAAAGTAAGTGACACGCCAACCTATATTATCAAAACGAAATTAAGTTAGAAATTTCTTGCTGCAATATGCTGGCATAGTACTTCTTAGAAATTTCTTGCTGCAATATGCTGGCATAGTACTTCTCCCAATAGTCATACATCTTAGACAGTTACAATGAAGGTAAAAATTGAACATATATCAGAAGATGATTAAATCTTTTGTATACAATTCGCATCTACCATTCAATAATATCATATCCAAATTAATTCTTAGAGAAGAAAAAAAGAAATGAAAACAATGAAGCATCTCGGATCTAGAGTGAATCCCAGCACTCTTCCACAAACTATTTTTTAAGTACTCACCCCTACAAGAACACCAATCTCAATGCCAAGGAACAATGTTGTAGCAAAAGTAATGGTCCAAAGAAGAAAATCTTTCTTATCTACACGCCATAAGAAAATAGCCTCCTCATAATCAACCTGAAACAAAGTATTACAGAAGAAATGACGATGTTAATGTAATCAAAATGGAGGAACAGAAAGATGTTCAGAAGCAGCAGTTATTAACATGGATTGAGAAGCATTACAGTTAGAAAATAATAAAATCTTTATTGAAGTTTAGGAAGAAATATAATCAATGATTGGTTTTGAGGTTCCACAGAAAATTTCAAACATTGAAGGCAGCATAAATCAACTACAGACTTTCTCTTATTTTAGAGTGCTCACCAGGCCCATGACAGCAGAGATTACTATTGCAGCCAAAGCACACTGCAGAACAGAGAACCAAAAATCTCAGAATTGAATTTGAGTTTGAGAGAAAGGGAAGTATTCCTCAATTAATGACACTAACATGCTAAATGTAGGCCGGAAAAGTTTGGTGAACAGAGCAGATAACAAAACTGTAAATGACATTGTCCTATCAAGGAGTTCTATTTCTACTTCGTACTTCAAAAATATTGAAATAGACATGCATATTGTAGTCTGTGGAGGGACAAAATGGTAAAACATGGAACTTTAACGCATCAATCAAGTTAGTAGGAACGGATGGGCCATACCTGAGGTATATACTCAAACAATGAAGTCAAGAAGAGAAGAGAACATCCCATTATAATTCCAGCCACAATCCCAGACAAGCCAGTTTTTGCCCCACTTTCATTATTTACAGCTGATCTTGAGAATGATCCTGCAGAACATTTTAGAAGAAAAAAGAAAGACTTGTAATTACATCACATGTCAAACGAAATGAAAACAGTGTTTCACGCCTACGTCACTGTATCATTGCCAATATGAAAAAAAATGAGGGATTTATAAATGGTGAGAAAGAAGTGCAGAATAGGGGGGAATGCTGGAATGTCTATGACTACGTTAATCAATGAAAAGAAAAGACTTTGTTTAGGCCATCAATTAATTGAGTTTGCCGAGAACATCAAGATATGAGAGATCTAACCTGTTGAAGGGTACGA
Organism: Breynia disticha f. nivosa; assembly: GCA_948193385.1. Classification (NCBI taxonomy): domain Eukaryota; kingdom Viridiplantae; phylum Streptophyta; class Magnoliopsida; order Malpighiales; family Phyllanthaceae; genus Breynia; species Breynia disticha. The sequence continues at coordinate 12,769 of CANYCX010644737.1, forward strand.
TGAAAAAAATGAGCCGAAGATATTTGCTAAACCAAGTCCAAACAACTGTTCCAGGAAAAGAAAAAGATGAGAGAAGAAATGTAAAGTTAATACTACATCTTGTGGTGCATATGAAATTTGGAATGGCCTTAACAATTTACTTGTTAGGCAAAAAAGAAAAAGCCACATGCAAAAAACTCGTGCAACAAATAAATTGCATAAGTTCGTCAGTTTAGAACCATCTTGCATATTGTAGTTATTCAGACATAAAAAAGCTGCAGTTTTTACATCATAAATATACCTCTTGACTCGGATTCAACTCATATCCATTCTTTGCAGCCAAAGCTTTTGCAATTCCTACAGATTCCTACAATACAAAGTTTATGTATTGAACAAAGGAAACCTCTTCCTCCCAAAAGAAAAGCTCTAGAAAACTATAATTCTCTTATCTTCTCATACCAATATGGCTACGCCAGTAATGAGCATTGCTGTTGGGATTAAAGACTTGATGTACTCAAAACCTTTGGGAATAGAGAAGCTGGGGAGTCCCTGAGGTATATCACCCACCTAAAACAAAAAAAGAGATCATGTTCTATCTTTTATGGTCTAATAAAATGAATACATGAACATCAACCTAAGATAGCTGAATTAAAACTGGAACAGAGCAGAAATTCATAAGGACTAAAGTTTTGTCCAAAGCAAGTAGTTTAAATGCAACAACATGACAAGGGCATTGGTTCATCTGCAAACATAAGGGGGGAATTTGTGTTTGAATGTTTGTAATATTTTCTTTGCGTAATGGTCTGATCTACCCAGCTTTTCTTAGATAGTTAAATGGCTAATCAATTTAACGTACTAATTATATTGGCATGATCAAACTCCAAAATCATATCTATTCAATAATTCCAAAATGCATTTCCTACACATTATCTTTTCTTCTTACCAAAGAAATGGATGACGGATGAAATATTTTCACAAAAACTGTACCCAAGACAACTGCTGTGAGAGGACCTGCTGCTTTTAAGAATCTAAGCCGCTTAGCTGTTCCCTTCACATAAACCATCAAACTCAGCACTAAACATCCGGGTGACCACATTCCTTAAGCAATAAAACGGTTGATCTCATACCAAATGCTTCATGAGCAACAGTATTGCAAGAATGCAGAACCCCATCACGAATGGGGTCCACGAGAACTGCAAAAGGAAAATACCACTTGTGGTTAAAGAAAGGAATTTATGAGGGGCAACACAAGGCCAAACACAGACATGTAAACTGATACGTGCATATGCTAATTTCAAAATCACATTTGAAAGGATAGAGGTCCTAAAGGTCGATAAAGGACATTTAAGTCCATGTTCATGCAGGTTGCTGGGGCACAACTCGAAAACCAGTGGCTTCCCATTTCTTCTCGTTCTAATGGTTTTATAATGTTTGCTTACAATCAACAACCAAACAGAAAATGAAATTGAATAGGTCGTGGATAGTTTTCGAAAGTATGAATGTTCTAGTTACTCTCGAGTTAACAATTACATGTCTTCTTATTTGTTATGAAATTGCCTCAAACTAAATCACATAAGTGTTACATGCATAACTTGTTAAACAAGGTTCTTACGCTTATGACATTCTTTAGATTTCCTTGTCTCTCAAACACAATAGTATTAGATCCATCCCAAGGAAATATCATTTAATAGTCATACCTCATCTATTCCAGATATTATGCTCTTGACCAGTGGCACAATTTTGCTACTTTTCACAATATCATATCCCAAGAAATATTTTGCCTCAGATAGTGCTATCACAATGGCTGAAGCAGTTGTGAAGCCAGAAATAACAGAATGGCTGATGAAACGGATCAACCATCCAAGCCTATAAAAAGGGAAAAAAGAATAACATGTATCTCTTCTTCACAATATTTATGAAATAACATGAAAAAGTTTGGTATCCATCCCGCTGAAAGTTCATGACAACAACAGCAACAAATGGGAATTATAGTCACTGTTTCTTCAAAGGACTCCACAATACATCCATATGAACAACAAATGTTGGCTAGAACTAAAAAAAATTTGAGCAGAAATACCTTAATAGAGCCATGATGCATTCAAGTATTCCAACCATAAGAGCTAACAATATTGCAAGCTCTGTGTACAACGCATCGGTTGAATCAACAATTGCACTTAACACATTAGAGACCAGCAAAGAAACCAATGCCACTGGACCAATTGCAAGTTGACGTGATGATCCAAATATGGCGTATACAAAAATTGGCACAAAACCAGAATCTACCTTGCAAAACACAAATGACCATTTTCAGAGTTACCAAGAAGTGTAATAATGCCTAAGAAGAATAATGCTGAATTTCTTGTTCAAAGTAAAACAGATTCCAAATTTAACTTCTACATAAACAGACCACGCTTAGCCGAAGAACTCGATTGGAGGAGTAATAAAATTCTCAAGTATGCAGAACTTACATAGTCCATAAATCGGTTGTAGCCCAGCCAGTCTTGCATAAGACATCGCCTGTTTATCAATACAAGACAGCCAAACCCATAAGACCCAAAAATTAACACAATTTACTTAAGTTAAATTTCATTAACAATAACATAATAAATAGATGCTGACTAAAATGTTAAACGACACGAAGAAAACAGAGGTTAAGTTAAACCAAAAAAAGCACTCTCTTTACATAGTGTAAAGTCAGTTCGACTTAAATGACTAATAATTCCAACAAAACAACCGATTGGTTCAAATTATTACCAATTCCAATCCAACCAAAACATTAAAAAGGTAGGTCCAAAAATCAAATAGAAACTATCCAATTTGCAGCCAGAAAAAGAAATTGAAACCATCCAAATCATAAAAAGGTAAAAGAAAGATAAAAGCAGAGTGATTAAGAAACGAAAGGAAGTCTGCAAATCCAGAATTGGAAAGTGCAATCCATTCAATCAGCTATGGTTGTGTAGTTAAATACAGCCACTGCAACTCATTGAAGTTGACAAAATCACACAAACGACAAAAAAAAGCCATTGTTTACAGCACAACATATCACTCTATCTGTTATCTACTATCGAAATGCTTGAAACAAGTGACCAATAATTTTTTTTAAAAAAAGAACTAAAATAGAAACAAACATATTATGACAACTTTTCACGCAATCCATTATTTAAAAAAAGGGAAAAAACCAGTGGCAGCTAGCTCAGATGGTGAGGTGTGGATCTCGGGGTTCCACCTATATCTACCGACGCAGGTTCGAATCCTGCCTCCCTCACTGGTGGGAGTAAAATCCCCCATGTTGTCCTTGTGGCATCTCATCGTAGGGAGATCCCCTACCGCCCATGGGTTACGAACGGTGCTATAGGCCCTACCTGTGGGTGTATATGGGTTGGCCCTTCAAACGGAGTTATGTGGTGATAAGTCAATTGGAACCCCCATAACTCACGTGTTGGATCCCCGCTCAATGGAACTTGGGCCATGGCAGTTTCATGGGGTTGAGCTCCCCTTCAAACCATTTAAAAAAAAAAAAAAAAAGGACAAAGAAGATGACCTGAGGAACAAGCATAATACCAACGGTAATACCAGCCATAAGATCAACCTGAAAATAATCTCTCCATCTGTACGTCCTAATCCACCTGAAACACGGTATAAACGTTTCCATCCAATCCATTAAACTATATCTCTTGAACTTACCACTCCAAGCCGATAAATAACCTCGAAAAGAAAACCCCGTAGAAGAAGAAGAAGGATGTAACAGAGGAATTATCTTAACGGGAGGGCGAGGAGGAGTAGGCATGGCGGAGGAGAGATCGCGGGAACTGGAAGAGGCGTAGGTAATCTCCATGGGGAACGCATAGAGGTTTGAAAATGGGTGGGACAGGTGGAGGGAGATTGGTGGTGGAGGTTTGAGGAGTTGGGTTTAGGAAGGAGGTTATGGCGGGTGGGTATTTAGTAGGGATGCTTACGAAAGAGAGTTGAAGTGGAAAACGTGGTGAGAATTGAAGGAAGCTAAAATGGGATACGTAGCAGAAATGTATGCAATGCAATTCAAGGAAACAAAATGAGAAATTTGGTTAACAAGAATTCCAGCAAAGCAACCTGTAATGGTCCAAAGAATCTTAAAAACTTAAAATAAATGAAGAATGTAACAATTAACAAAGACTTTTCAAAAGAAAAAAAAATTGAGAAACAAAGAGTGAAGATAGGTTCATCAAATAAATATATTAAATTAAATGAATTAATTATAGTTTATTTAATACAAAGATTAAATTAAAAATATTTTAAATTAAAAGATTAAAATATAATTTGAAACTATTTATTAAATTATAGTTAGTTTTTGTAACATCCCGGAAATTTTTTCATGTTAAAATAAAGTCAAATAAATGTGAAAATATCAGTATATAAAAGTATACGAAAAGTTGACGTAAGGTTGGCACAAAATAAATAAAGAAAAATCAGAAAAATTCTAATTTTAGAAAGTACGCGCAGTGGCACAAAAGAACGCGGTTTAGGCACGACCCCGCGTACTATGAAACGCAATGTAGAGCTGAGAACGCGTAGTACATGACCGACAACGCGTACTTATTCCCCCACCCCGCGTTCTTACCTGTTTTCTGGAAAAAAAAATATAAGTTAGAAGCATCGGGAAGCCATTTCATTTCTAATTCACATATGATCAATTCCAGCAAAAAAAGAGCAGCAAAGGAGTAGAGAAGAAGAGTTCTAGGAGAAGTGAGTTTTGGTTGGTTTTCTTTGGAAACCTTACATCCTAAGTGGTTAAAGGTAAGTTGAAGTCAAGTTTACATATGGTTGATTTTAAGTTGATGGTTGGATGTTTGCTGGATTATATGATTGTTCTTTGATAATTCTTGGGCTGGAATGATGCTAATTATGCAGAGAAAACATGAACTTGATGGCTAGTTTATGTAGGATGATTTGGGTAAGAGAAGTTGATGGAAAGAATGGAAATCTTGGGGGTTTAAGAAAGGTTTACAAATGGTTGATGGTTAATTGAAATCCTTGTTAAATTCCTATGTATGGAATTGAAATGTTGCTGGAATTATTGTGATTTAAGTATAAAGAGTTGAATTAATCATTGTGAATGATTTAGAGATGGAAAGTGAGGAAGGATGATTTAAAAGGAAATTGTTGGAAATGTTAACATATGGTTGACTTATGGTTTCCAAATAATGTTTTGAAGATTCTAAAGTTAGAATCAATACTTGAATTGGTTAGTAATACCATATTTGTGATTAATTTCGTACAAGAGGATCTGTACGACGAGAAATAT
>CANYCX010644755.1:0-14561 GCA_948193385.1 Breynia disticha f. nivosa
TTGCCATCACGAAGGAGCTGATGAAATAAATCAGGGCGAGGTTGACAGCATCCTGGTCATTACCCACATTTCGGCTCAGCAGCGTCGTCTCAATCATTGCAAGTCTCAGAACTTCGATGTTGGGGTAATACTTCTTAATCAGGGATGATTCATCATTGGAGCATCCCCCGTCTCCAGTTCGGTCACCTTCGGAAGCAGCGAGACCACTAACCTCGGCAAACTCCTCCAGACCAAACCTTAGTACGACTTCCCCCACCTTGAAATATAATGCTTTAGAACTGTCGGTATCAAGTTCCCTCAACAACAGTCCATGAACCAGTTGTGGCTGAAGCACCATAGTCTCGTCCATTTCCAAGAAATGTCCAAAACATGTATCGCGAAACATCTCTAACTGTTTGGGGCTCAGCACTCTTTTCAAAAAGAGCACCACATCCTTCTTGTAATGTGCAACAATCTTTCCATGGAAATTCTGTTTTCCCGGGGGGATGATGAAACCCTTACCCAACGTAAAAAAGAAAACTAATCAATACATAATGCCACAGATTATAATCGATGCAGAATTATAGGCAAAATGTTATTTAACGTTATATCACATTATACAACGTTTCACATCATACATTACTAACCGTTATATCATATGTCGAATACCACAACTTCAGCAAAAAACTTGTCTGATAACGTTATATAGCATGAGATAACGTTTTATATCAAATATTACACAATGTAAGAGAACTTCAGCACACATTTCGACTAACACAACTTCAGTTAAAAATCAAGTCAGAAAGCAGGTCTGATAGCGTTTTAAAGTGAACTTAAGTGTTATACTACGGTACTCAACGATACATGAGGTCTGATAGCGTTTTAAAACGTTATAACCTTTCCCAAAACAAACCCTAAACTCTAAATCAACAAACCCTCAAAAACAAAAGAAACCCTAAACCGAAAGAAACACCCAAAATAAAAATGAAGAACACTGATTACCTTAATCTGGATCTCGTCCTTTTTGCGTTTCAGCTGTGCTTTGGTTGATGTCATTTGATCGACAGAGAGAGAGAGTGTGTTTTGAGAGAGTAAGAACGAGAGAGAGAGAGAGAGTGTGTGTGTTTTAAGAGAGTAAAAAGAATGGGAGATGAAACTGGAGGGAATGATGCTGAAGAAGATGGTTTAATTGGTCACTCTTCCTAAGAAAGCTTTTCAAATCAGTGTCAGGTTTTTCAAAATTGTGAACAATTTAAAAGATTTGGGTATAATTGAATAGGCATTAGAGTTTGTGGGTATTTTTGGATAGTTTGACCCAAATTTATCCAAGACATACAAACCGTAATTACTACATTTTTAATTCCTTATTACACAGTTGCAGAGGCCCATTATTTATTTATGGCCCATATCTAAAGGTCCACTACCAAGTATTGTGTACTGCAAGAAGCTATAAGTGTGCAACTAAATGATTCAATGTAGTGTGTGAATGAAGTATATGGTAAAGATAATTAATAAATGATTAGTGAATGTTTTATTTTGAAATGATTAGTGATGGAAGCAATATTGTATTTTGAAATGACAGATGGTAATGTTATCAAATATGATGCCAGTCATGTGGTGGGGAGTGGAATCCACTTTGTTGCCCTTTTCAGAGGCAAACTGACTGCATATTTTAGAAGCTTAAACACGTGTATAGTGATTAGTATTGGCCTCTGGTTTTGTGGTTTGTAGATGTGTTATCTTTTAATAAATGCCTTCCCATGACGGTAGTGAGATATTAGTTGAGTTGATAATTTAGTCTTTTTATAAAGTTTGATTAAGTGTGTTCTCAGAATCAAATCTCAAGAAAGTCGCTCAGGTAAGAGCTGTGTCTTCCTCTTTAAACATGGATTAGTCCTCACTAAAGATAGGAAATGACGTTGGTCAAACAAAAAATAAGTTCATATGAGTCATTTCACTCTAACTACAACAAAATAAACTTAAAATTACAAGGTGATAAGACACATTTGGTTATTAGAAATAACATATTTTTTAAAAAATAATAAAATTAAAAGCTAATGAAAGAAATATTATAGAAAAATAATCCCTATTATTATATAAATATTAAATTCAGACTTTAACTAAAAAACACCTTATAAGTGAAGAATTATCACCTTAAGGGCATGATTATGAAAACAATACAGGTATGATTGAAATGAGATAATTATCAACAAGCCGAATTTTAGGGAATTAACAAAGAAATATTAAAAGGAGAAACATAAAATGAGATGCAAGCTTATCCTAAATGCCCATATTTATATAATATAATTGCTTGATTAATTAAAGCTTCTACTAAATATGCTCTCATGTTTATTTCTTGTATTCTCATCTAAACCTCGAGAAGTAAAAAATCTGGCGATACAAGCAAACCCTTTTGTTTTTTAATTATCATTGTTATAATCAACTCTTCTTGTTCCAACTAAACCAACTTTTGCGCTCTCTCTCTCTCTCTCTCGGTCTCTTTATATCTTGGAATTCTTGGCGTGCTTATAATTGCAATATTTGCAGAGGAGGATTGGAACTTTGAAGTTTTAATATTTGTTGGTTTTGGAAAATGGCTTCAACACTGTTGTTGGTTTTAGTTTTTGTGCTTGATTTGGTTGCTTTTGGACTTGCTGTTGCAGCTGAACAAAGAAGGACTTCTGTAAGTTTCTTCCTTTCCTTTGTGTTCGTTTATTTCCTTTTAGTTTTTTTTTTAAAGGAAAGATCTAGTCTTTGAGCTTTAGGAATCTTTAGTGGTGCTTTTGTTTTGTGGATGCTACAGATTATAGAGTTGTTAGTCATTGTTTGTTGTTGATACAGCCTCTATTTATGACTTAACGTGCTAGTTTCTTGCTATGTAGAGAGAGAGAGAGAGAGAGAGAGAGAGAGAGAGAGAGAGAGTTTCTTGTGCTTTCTACTTTGTTTTTGTCCAGAAGTAGGAGCTTGTGTAAGGACACACTTCATTGAGATTGTGTTTGATTATAATTCCATACGGTTAAATGGATTGGACAGTAACGGAACCATAAATATTTTGAAGGGGCAAAATAAATGAGTTGAAAATAGTATAGAAAAACACGTCAAGGAGGCGGTGCTATAGAAAAGATACACGCTAAATGAAAAATGACTAAAGGAATAGACTAGAGGAATAGACAAGACATGGGGTGACCAATCCCCTCGCCCCTTTGTTTCCGTCCCTGATTGTGTTTAGTGGAGTTTTTGAAGATTGCAGGCCTAAGTTAGTTGATAACAACTCTTAACAAGCAGACAAATAGTGTAATCAGTTGGCTCAATCTTCTGGGGTGGAGTGCATCTGTATGCGATCTAAAGTTTGTTTTCCCAGCATTTTTCTGTCTTTTGTTTTGACAAGATTATGTTAATTGAATAATATGATCTTGGTTGCATCAGTTTGATAATGTTTCTTTTCTGCATAATCGTAATCTTGCCTTTCTTTCTTAATTTGGTGTTGACGTCTCATCATTCTACAAGTATGCGGTGGCGACCATAGTGAATTTGTTAATTATTCATGTTATTATGTTCTTGCATAGCGGCAAAGGTAGTTCAGTTGTTTTGGTGATAGAGAGAGTAGTTGCTCTTCAGTTCATGGAAAAGTGTAGATGACTATATTAAATTGAGCTAACACTTCTGCGAAATGTTAAAATTGCTGATTGGATGATGAATTTAGAATGTGTGAAGGATCCGTCTTGTTTTACAGGCAAGTGTCCGAACAGAAGGAACGTCTCGCTACTGTGTTTATGATTCGGACATTGCAACAGGCTTAGGTGCGGGTGCATTTCTGTTCCTTTTGATAAGTCAAGTCCTAATATTGATAGCAAGCCGGTGCTTGTGCTGCGGCAAAGCTATGCGACCAAGCGGCGCAAGGACATGGGCCATCGTTTTATTCATTACTTGCTGGTATGCATTGATCAATTTACTGAAAAAACCTCTTTGTGTGTCTTGATCTGCCGATCATCAACCTACTGAATTTTCTGAATCACACTTTCCATGGTGGATTAACTCTGTAAATGTATCAGGGTATTCTTTTTCATTGCCGAGGTCTGCTTGTTGGCGGGTTCAGTGCGGAACGCCTATCACACCAAGTACTTAACGGAGCACGCATCCTGCCGAACACTGAGAAAGGGCGTCTTTGGAGCTGGAGCAGCATTCATCATCTTCACAGGCATCATATCCGAGCTTTACTATGTTAGCTACTCCAGGGCCAACGACGGTCAGCCTTCATACGGCAGGGATACTGGTGTTAGGATGGGGAATTTATAACCGATCCAAGCCGGTAGCGATGACCCAGCAGTATACTGTGTGTAAAGCAAGGTTCAGTCGGGCTGTACAACTAGTAGGCATTTAAAGTTAGCCATTAGGTACTCGTTTGATTAGAGACACAAGGAGCTTTAGACGTTAAAGATTCATTCATCATGGTTAGTTGGTATAGTTGTGGTTGGTGCTTCGTCATTATGCATTTTGCAATGTAGACAGGAAACAGGCTGCCCTGCAGAACCGCAGTTATTTTATAATCTATTTGAATGTATGATAGATTCTATGAAATGCTGTTTTGACTTACTCTTTCCATTCTATAATATATGTCGTTTTAAAAATGTATATTTGTCTCATATTATATGTTGTTTTAGTCTTCATTAGTTTTACAGTTTTAATATAAATTTAATTTAATGATTTTTTATATATTAAAATTAAAAGATATAATAGTCACTAATTTAAAAAATATATTCTTAATATGTATGCAAAAATTTTAAACATATATTGTAGGAGTAAGGAAATATATTATATTAGTTCTAGAAAGGACAAATATAATATATGAGGCGCAGTAGAAATTGCAGCATGTCAAGCTATTAATATGTTTCTCAAAATCGTCTGAAATGTATATGAATTATGTACAGAAAATTCATTGACGAGATGTAGAAATAAGCATATCAATAGAAGTTCCATTCATTATTAGACCGATTACAATCATGCCATTCTTTTTGTTTAATATTATTTTTATATAATAAATATTATAAAAATTAAATTCGTATTATTTGTGTTGTTTTATGATCAGGTCAAAAGTTGTGAGTGGTAATCAAAGAGGAAAAGAAAGACTTAGGCAAAAAGGAACTCATATTCATTCCTTATATCGACTTCCAAACTCTAGTCTGGGCAAGTAACAAACAACAGAAGAGACATCTCATTTGAAAAAACCAACGAGAATGAGAAACAAAGAAGAGTTGTTAAAAACAAGTGGTCACTATCTTCACTCCGACAATGCCTTGTCACTCACTTCCCTTCTAAATTCGCCTACGGTAGTAGACCAAGTAACTGAAAGTTAATATTACTTCAACCAAGTGAAGATCTACGTTAGAATTGCCTGCCAGGTATCTTTTTAAGAAAATTCGACCTAGGTAGTAGAATGGAACAGTATGCTATGATTGAATAGTTCGACTTCTTTAGCAGCCTAAAACTTGAAATCCTTTTTCTTTGATTTCCCTTCTTTTTCCTGCATCTTACGTTTCCGTTTCTTCTCATTCTGCACCAACACCACCACGTTACAGAAAAATATCTTTGTTAGAAATTACACAACTTAAAAATCATTGCAGTTCACAAAAAAATTTAATCAAGTGTGGAGAGAGTATCGGGACAGGAAAGAGGAAGAAGACGACGTCAGGAAAAATGAGAACGGTGCACTATTATATGAACGAGAGCAGACTCCAACTTAAAATCATTTCAGTACACGGGAAACTTAATACAAACCTCTGCAACCATATCACTGAAGTCTTCACGTTGACTGCGCATTTTCTCCTCCTCTCTTGCTTCCTCGTACCTGCAAATTTATAGCATAATGAGAACTCTATCCTAAACAACTTAATAAGATAAAATTACATTGGCTGCCACTTACTTTGCAGGTAGAACATTTTCCATGGCTTCCAATTCTTCAGGTGCTAGAGTAACATCCACCTTATCTGTTTTCTGGCCACGAAGAAGATCAACCTAAACAAAAATAGGTTGGTTAATAATTGCAAAACAATTTAACTGCTCCCATTACTGAGTACAAAAATAAAATAAAATTAAATTAATTTATACTAAAATTTGCTGAGCAAGTAGCCTGAATCTACGTAAACAAGTCAGAAAATGCTCACCCTTTTAGCACCCGACTTATCTTGGGTGCCACTACCAACCACATAACTGCAGCCACATCAAAACATTCATTAGCATAACCAACTATTAAAGACAACTAGAATAGATATAAAGAAGATGGCATACGTATGTGTCGTCCCAAGTAAAGTTCCTGCACCAATATTCTCTGGTTTTTCTTCGAGAACCTGAACCAAAACAAATAGTACACAATGTCATTCGTATGATTTTAATTTTTGTCCAATTATTCTTATGACCTTGGCAATACAGTTACTGCATTCAGTAACAAAACTCACCTGATATAGAGGCCTCTCAGGCTCCTTTCTCTGCTGCTTACGAAGATCAATAACATCAGGTGTCTCAACACCAGTCGGTGTGCTGCAAATAAACCAACTAATCTTAGGATCTATAATGAAATTTTCTGAATAAGTGCATGCAAAATAAAAGTTACTGGGAAAAGATGATTAATTAACATCATAAAGAACTATTCAACTCCATACCTTGAAAGACTATCCACAGATTGAATACCATCCTCCATCTCCTCCTCCTCCATCTCTTCATCCTCTTCCTCTTCTTCTTCATCCTCCTCCTCTTCCTCTTCCTCCAAATCACCCCAATGCTTTGTCTTATCAACTGGCTCTTCCTGGGCAGGAAAGGTATTTGCAATATGTTATATCATCTGAGAATATGTGAATATGTAAATTCGATGATAAAAAAATAGCTAAATCAACAAGTACCTCATAGTTAGGTTGTTCTTGTACTTGCACTCCAAATACATCTCCATATAAAGGACGTCCAAGCTGTTTGCATTACAAGGAATAAGATTAAGATAAAAATAAGGTGTGCAAAATCTGTACTCTTCAACTCGCGTAATATTGAAAATGATAAAAGACTTACTTCATCAACAGGAGGTTTGCCCCAACCTCCAGAATGATAGCCAAAGCTAGCTCCAGGAGGAATAGGAGCATTGAGCCCAGGAATTTTCAGATGTGGGTACGATGGAGGAGGGCCATATCTCTAGAATGAAGAATAAATACATACATAATCATGAATAATTAAAAATTACTCAGGAGTATTGTCAAAAAAAAAAACTCAGGAGCAAAGAAGAAGAAACACCATAAAACATCAAATGCCAATCTGACCTGCATGTTAATAAGCCACGGGGGAGGAGCACCCTCTGGCATACCCAGAGCCTCCTTTAGTTCATGTGCCAGGATTCCGGGCTTCATCTCCCTGAGTTTCACCTGCAAAGGAGAGAAGTCAGTAACAGCAGAAAGTTCTCATGTGGAGAGAAATAACAACATGATTACCAGTAAGAAAAAAAAAAGAAACAAAACAAGAATCATGGCATCAATATAGCCATACCTCAAATTCCTTCCCTTCATGGTAGAGATCACCATGGGTCGTCAACTTTGGTTTTGTTTGGTACTTAAAAAATGCATCATGAAGAACCTAACAAGACAAGCAGACAAAAAAAATAAAACGAGAAAAAAAATAAAACGAGGGAAAAGGTGATGCTACCAATTAGAAACGAAATACATAACAACTGACAGTAGCCAACCTGGTAGTCAATATCCATTTTTCCCATTTTTGGCTGCATGCGTTCACGTTGCTTTTGCTTCAACTTCTTGCTGTCCTCCTTCTCAATGTAAGCCTGCACTTGAAGACAAAATTCAGTGATGCATTCAATAGGATTGATAATCAATAATTGACAGTTTGATTACACTCAACATATATATTGTATCTTCAGAGAATACAATGATAAATGGCACTTTCTATGGACGATTGATCAAGGTACACGGCTTAATTGTAAATTTGGTGGGATAAAGAAACGACAATTTCAAAATACCTGTCGAATTTTCTCAATTCCTGTTGCAGCAATGAAATCGGGAAGCTGGAATGGCTGCTTCTCAATACCACGTTTACCCTACAAAACCATCCCAAATCCAAAAATTTGATGAGAAACCAGTAACTACACACAAATTATTTAACAATATATACATGTGGCAACCAACACAGGTCACTTCACTTAAGACCCATATCTAATGAAATTTTATGAAATCACATCCCGAGCAATAAGACATCAAGAGGGTATCTGAAAATTAAAGTAAATAGATTAGCAGCTAAAAGACATTCAAAACCCATTATATAGCATGCAAAACAATTTGTGTCACCCTTCCACAAGAGTAACATAAATAATAAGCCATCCCCTTAGAAGCCTTCTATAATGAGTGCATCTACACCCCAAATAAACTAGCAAATATTACAAGAGAAATCATTCAAAGATCCCTCTTGGCAAAAAAACATACAAGTCCATGCTCCATGATTGTCACAGCTGCTCCCCTGCAAGAACCACATATATACATATAAGAGAAACCTCATCGACTATATTCTCCCTCACCCTTTCCTAACCCTCTCATGATGCATCATGACCATCAATCATGCATATCTTAACCCATACCAATGTTTTTAGATGAGTCAACTAACCTGCAGAAATTTCCTTTTCTGACACCAATGCCTTGGCACAGGGACAGTGTTTCTGTATGATTTCAAAAACACAAGCAACTTTGGATCTGCAGCAGTGGCATCCCACACCTGCAAGGACAAAGTAAAATAAAGTAATAAACTCCCTATTCTCTAATCAAACAAAGGAAAAGAAGAGATACAAACCTCAACAACATCAGGCCTTGGGCATAGTTGCTTCAACTGAGCAATGTTCATCCGTCTCAGTGTCTACAAAATGAAAAAGCATCTCTAAATGAAAAAACAAAAAGATAAATAATAACCATAATAAACCTTCACTCAGTTTACTATCAAAAACCGTTAAACATAATGCAAACCTTCTTCTTCTTGTTCGAGATACCCTTCTCCTTCTGTTCACCATCTTGTTCTTCTTCATCCGAGTCAGAATCAGCCTTCTTTTTCATTTCTGTGTTGTGGGCAGACTCATCCTTCTTATCGTTTTCCTATTCAGATCCAGAAAAATAAAGTATTTAGATAACTAGTTCCATTTCACAATGCAAAACACGTAGAAGAAAAACCAAACATTCATTTCCTTACCTCAGACCCAGCCGTGTCGAGAAACATGAACTTCTCAAATACTTTCTTAAACTCCTCATTCATTCCATCATTCAACTCCGCCTTTTCTGGTACATACTCAATCACCACTTCCTCTTGCTCCTACAGCTCCCAAAACAAACATAAATTTGCGTAATACTAATTTACTTCTCTTTTCACAAATCACATACTCATTTCGGCCACTAAAAATAAACCAAGCACTTATTATTTCACAAACGGATGCTTCTGAAAACATGCATTATATTTATAAACTTTAATACCGAAACTAATCCACATTATAAACTTAATTTTTTAATTCAATCAACATAATGCAACAATAAAACCCTCCCTAAACCTACTTCCCTAACAAAACTTTAAAAATCTAATTTAAATTCGAATATTTAGAAATAATACTTGTTTGGAAACGACGTCGTTTTGGTTTTCATTATCATCATCAATTTCATCAGCATCATGAGTGTGAGAAGCACTCTTGTTCTTCTTCTGTTTTCTCCTGCGACGACGTCGTTCGCTCTCGCGTGCTTTTTTAGGGTTAGTGCTTGTTAGATCTCCGTTCAAAACGGTGCCGTTTTGGTACGCCAATGTCTCCACTGTCATGTTGATAAGTAATTGTTTCTTTCGGTTTAAGCTTTTTTGGGAATCAACAAATTGGGTGACTGAAGTGAAGATTAGCCGCGACTTGCTGTTATATTATCGCACGTGTGGCGGATAATTTAAACACGTGTGACATTTGGATTGGGCTCTTGGGCTTTTTTAGTTGTAAGTTGGGATATTTACATGGATACAAAACCTACTAAATAAATTTCATTTATACCATCTATGGAGGTTATCAAAGTGGTTAGTAGGTGTATTTTAGCAAAAATATAAAAGACTAATTTAAAAAGAAGTGGTAATTTAGAAAATCAGTTTTAAAATTGTACACTATGATTAAAAAGTTGGTATCTATGTAATTATCCCTTCTAAAGTTGGTTAAAAGCCCGCTGTGAAATTTAGCTTTAATTTAAATTGACGTGTCGTAATTATGTCAGTTAATTTTTTTATTAAATATTATTATTTATGACATAAATATTATAAAAAATAAATTTACTTCATTTGTGTTCTGGTTGATTTTTCACACATGGTGTCAGACTAGATTGATGGTTCATTCTCTTGCAACGTCTTCTTTTATGGTATTATCTCTTTTATCGTGTTTTTAATACTGTTTATATAAAATAAAATATTATTTATATATTGAGAGTAACATATTTAGAAAAATTGCTGAAAACACAATAGTTGTTCACCCATCTTGAGCATGTGAACGATTCATTGAGTTATATTTCTTCTCAGATCAGGAAACACAAGAGGACTAGAAAGAAACAGAACTGTCATGAAAAATAAACAAGCAGGAGAAGCCAACCAGCTTTCAAACAAGCCATTTCACTAGTCATGAAATCAGCTCAGAAATTGCCTTTCTCCAAGAGTGAGAGAGTTATACAACTTTGTCTATTTGTTTACAATGCAATCTACTTGGAAAATTTACTTTCACAGTTTGCTTCTAATAAGCCTCTCTGTAGTTGTTGATTCTACTGGATTAAATACATAAAATCTCCATAAAAATCTGAAAAATAATCTAGCATCTAACAGTTTACATTCTCCTCCAAGGAAAAGCTATATACCATCTATCTTAAAGACCCCCCTATGCAATTACATAATTCATAGTGTACAAGTACAACAGAACAGTTCAAACTTGTCTCAACAACAATATAAAAGATCAGTTTTAGTTCTACCGTCTCATGGCTGCTTGCTCGTTGCGAATGTTGAAAGGAACACTGCACTGCTCAATTTGTGGCTCAAAGATGTCTTTCCCTTCGATGTTTTCTTCCGCTATCCAAGTAAGATATTAGCGCCACACTTGGAATCAGCAGATCAGACCAACAATGAACACTCCATTGAGTTCGAGTTTCTCTCTTCACAAAACTTCACAATGGAACTTAGCCCACTCACAAAAATGTATCGCTTTCATAAAGTTTAAAGAACCCAAGCATCTATGTTCATGCCAATTAAATATAACAGCTGATGCAACACAGTTTCTAAAATTGATAGTTTCACAACATGAAACCCCGGCATGATGTTCCAAGTCACGCTATAACTCAATATAAAGCTCAGTAGGGGAAGGACTTCTGTGGAAATATATGTTTGAAGACAGCAGAAACCAGGATTTGATACAAGGACAGATACTTCTGAATGATGCACTATGAGACATATCAGAGAAGCCCTCTTCTTCTCTTGTAGTCACTAACAGTCAGGGTCAGCACGTGTCTCCTTCCATCATTTTCAGATACTTGGTATCCAACAGTTGATTCAATTCTTTGTTTCCTTGCCATGAATCCGTCATGAGCTCCATGAGGTCCTCCAAACTTCTGAAGTGTAGTCAGTGAGATTGGAAGCTCAAAGTCGTGCAACATATTTGACTCGGTGCCTTGATCCACAGGAGCACTTGTATCAACCAACTTCCCCGCATCAGCTGCAGCTTCCAAAGCCGCTGCTGTAGCAGCCATACCAGCCACACCATTCATGGCTACTGTGCCATTAGCCTCATTAATTATTGCAACTGCATCTCCTCCAGCAGCCTTGGACACATAGTAATTCCTCGACCTTGTCCATCTCCTTGAAAATGGATCATAACCTGCCTCCCCTGCTTTTAAAGATGTATTTACTGGTTTCAATTCTGATGCATTTCTGAAATTCTCTGCTCTGTTCCTTTTGTTCATCTCCGCCAGCCTAAGAGCCTTTGCATCTATCTCTTGAGCTTGGCGAGATGCCTCCAGTTCCTGAATTCTAGCCTTAATCCTTTCAACCTCGGCATTGTCATGCTTGCTTTGTGCAACCTCCAACTCCCTTCTCAGCCGTTCCTTTTCAGCAGCAACATTCATTGGTCTAGTAGAAGCAGATTTCTTTTCCTGCAACATCTGCTTCACTGTAGCTGCTGAATATACAAACGTATTACTCTTTTTTATGGCCTCCTTCTTTTCCAAGATTTCCTTTTTGCTTGGCAACCGACCTCCATTTTGCTCCACCTCCCTTTTCCACATCTTATACTCATCCTCTGTAGGTGCAGAGTCTGAAACCATAGCCATTTGCCACCTGGCAGCAGAGTTTTCATTTCCCCAGACGCAATTCAAATACTTGTATGTAAATTTGTTTTCCAGTTTATATTGCTTCTCAGGTTCAGCCGCATCGACATTCCTAACCATGCAGAGTCTGTATACGGGCTTATATGCCCTTGTTTTTCCAATTCCCACACGTACAAAACAACCCACAATCAAATCCTCAAACCATGGCTCCATAAACCATTTCGCCAGCTTTGACCTCCGGATTGTAACTTCCCTAATTTCTTCGTATGAAGGAACATCTGAGCCAGGCCTTTCTTCATCACTATCTGCTATTCCACCATCACCAGTCGACCCTTCATCGTCACTTTGAGACCTGCTATCACTCTCACTTTCACTGGAGCTACTGAGACTTGCTGAAGTGAAATGTTTTCTCTTGATCGGTGAAAAGCCTCGTCCAGCTGGAGCACCTCTAGGTGCATCTCTATGTTTCCTGTTAGCCTCTGGATCCTGCTGCTTTAAACGTTTAGCCCTCAATTCATTCAGTGCATCATCTTTGGCAGTTGCCTTGTCAGCAGATCTTGCTGAAGAGCGCACACTACGGGATGATGGAAGTGGTGGAGTCTCTTTCCTGGATCGAGTAGTTCTCTCATTATCCCTTTTCAATCTAATCTTCTCCGTCAAATTCTTATCACCCTTCTTGTCTGCACGCTCAGACAATATCATCTCCCTTTCAAGCTCAGTCATTTGAGCAAGTCTCCGCCTATCATCTTCATCCTTATAAAGATCCTCACCAAAATCAGATTGATCACTTCCTTCTTCATCAGACCCACCATCTGCATATTCACCTTCATCTTGACTACCCTGATCAACATCTCTTTCAGTCGGGTCTAATCTCTTCTTCAACGGAACTTGAGACCCAGAAGGCTTCCTACTCGCGTACCCACGATCATCATCTGAATCATCATCTCTAGAATCACTTCCACCATCAGAATATGAACCCTCACGTTTCCTCCTAGAAGGCGGAACTGCATTACGATTTCTCCCACCAGGTCCAGTTCTCCCTGCTGCCTCCAGCAGCAAATTTTCCAAATCCGCCATACTTTTTCTCCGTTTGTAATACCTCTCCTGTACACGTCCACGTGTTAGTCAATTCACCATTGAAAATATGTTATTTTCAGAATGCATGTATATGTTAATCTAATCTGCTTTTCATGGCATGAAATGACCCCTTTGCTAGAAGCTACGTAACTTGGAACATAACACGGACACTAATTCATTTAGTTCCGGCAAATGACAACTCGAGTGAATAATTAAACGGATTAATAAAGACGCACAAGTTTCAGAAACTGCTGATCAAACGTATTTCTAAGCATCGTGTCATAGAAAGACCTCAATATTGAGGTCAACAATGGTGTTAAAATAACTTGCAAGCTCATTTGAAACTGTTTCAGTAACATAGCTAGAAAAAAGTAGGATTTTTCTTCATGAAAACAGAAAATTTTCAAATCATATTAAGTAAAAGTAGTAGTCTTTATTCGTTATAAAAGCAAATCAGAACTCAAAGTAAGCTGAATTAAACCCCAAAAGCTTTAAAATCTCCAACAGAGATTTAAGAATAAAATCAAAGCAAACAAGTCGTTTCTTAATTATATAAAAAGAAACCCAACAAATCTTAATAATAAAGAAAGAGACGTAGATTAACATACCTAGATTCAGCTTAAGTCGCGGAATTACAGCTTCGAAACTTGTAGACTGATAGTAGTATTAGAAGATGCTATAACAAAAGGAAGTGGTTGGAGCCGAAACTTCGCCGGAGGATAAAGCTAAAGAAGAAAACAGGGATAAATAAGACGGAAACGGCGTCGCGTAATAACGTAAGGTGGACACAAAAGTTGGTTTTGTTTTGACCAAACCGAGAAAGAGATGGTTAGCTCGGCTTTATGTGTTTGGTTGTAGGGCATTGCAAAAAAACTTTAACCCGACCAACCCGCCCGATCCGAACCCGCCCAACCCGGTTTTTTTAGCTAACCCGCTCAACCCGAATTGAGGTCGGGTTTGAAAAATAGCAACCCAAAACTTAGTGGTCGGGTTCGGTTTCGGATAATTTCAACTCGAACCCGACCAACCCGACCACTAATTAAACATATTAATTTAATATTATTTTTACCCACCTAAACCCATTTACGCATCTGTTCTATTTCCTAATCCCTTAAACCTAAAACCAAAATACATCTCCTTCCTCTACCAAAGCCAACACAC
>CANYCX010645112.1:0-13163 GCA_948193385.1 Breynia disticha f. nivosa
ATTCAGCACCTTATCAGTACATTTTTTAAGGAGTATTCACTGCAGAATTCTCTTTATTACAAAGAAGATCGAATTAATTCACATAACCCTTTTAATTATATCAGCAAGGCATCTCCTTATTGCATCTTCATGAATATCAATCCCTCAAGTGTTGCATGTCAGTGATAATGTCATTTTCATGTGTATTCCACACAGCAATACTAGTATAGCCAAAAAAACGAGAGAGAAAAAGAAAAACTTTGATACACTTGTATAGTAACTGTCTATTGCTGTGATTTTCAACCTGGAAAATACAAGTAGCAACGATGTTAGTTGCATCTTCAAGAACACAGATAGAAAACAGTGCAGAATACAAACGAGATTACAGTATTAGACACAGGTGTCTGAATCCAATGAACAATCTTATTGGTTATCAATGAATGTAAACTCAATCTGTCACAACAAACTAGCCTACAAGCATTTCAGTCAAGTTCCGGGCGCGGGACGAGTCATGGATGCCACAACTGTGTATACAAGTTCAGTTTGAAATTCAGAAGCATATGCTAACATTGGGACAGTGACGGGAACTTTTTCGACCGACACACGATTAATCAGCTAAGCAAATATTTTAGCAACTAGAGATCAAAAATATATGAGAGTAGGTAGGAGGTCACTATCTGTAAATCATCTGTCAACCTTATCCTTTTATGGTGGGGCATTGCTTATGCACTATAGTATCCAATGTGTAAATGCAGGGTGGCCTAGATGGTGAAACCCACCAGCCTACTTTATTCTCAAGTATCAACTGATGTTACACATTAAGAATATGAAACATGAAATTAAATCTGATATTACAAAGATATGAAAAGGTGAAAATAAATCTTATATTATAACCAATACAATAAATAGAGTAATCTTTGTTTTCAAGCAACCAAAAATGAATAATAAGCAAGAATCAAAAGGACTGTGAGAACTTGTCAAAAAAAAGGACTGTGAGAAGCCTTAGAAATTCAAAGATGTTTGGTTTCGCCTAACAAATACGACGGACTACAGCTTGCACATACGGACGATAATGACTTATAACCTACATATCTATTCCTGATAATTGATTGCACTATTAGTATAATTCAATACAATGCTTCATGTAATCAAAAAATTTAAAAGAAGGGCTTAGCAGAGAAAAAAAAGTCCAGGGCTACTGATTTTGAACCAGAAAAAGACAGCAGATGACTCCAACAAAGGCTGATGTTAGCAATTTGCTTTTTGAGATGGAAATGAAAGTGTTGAGAGAGACAAAACCGTATTTAGACATAAGAGTCTATAATTAGAGACAAAAATGATGAGACATCAGCTTTAGAGGTTCTATAAAGTATGAAGTAATAGAAGATTTGTGTGAAAGCGCCAGAAAGAAGGGCTCTGATGGCTTCTTTTGCTGATATAAGAAAGCTTGGACTTTTGTCTACTTGAAGATAGCAAGAATGTCAAGAAAAAAAAAAGATTCACATGCATGATTTGGAAGTGGAGATAAGGAGTATGGAGATCCACTACCACCTGTTTCTGAATTAAACACTGAAAATGAATTAGTTGCACCTATTGAATTGGACTTTCATACAGTAGGCGTTACATGCAAAGCATCGATTAGTGCATGCATACCTACAATGTTTCAACTTTCAACCATTTAGGTGCTGAAAGGGTGAAAATGTTGCTAAAGAGGATCACATGAGGTCAATCATAGGATTTGAAACTGTAGCTAGCTGTCTGAGTCGTGTTTTGAATAGTTATCAAAGGTGTGCCTTTGACGGTGGTCAATTCAAAAGATGCTTAGCATAACTTGGAAAAATATTTGCTGCAATTGTAAAGAAACATAACTTACCTAAAGTTATATGAACTCTACCAAAATCTGATATCTCTTCCTCTACAAGTCAGTTGAATTCTGGTGCTTCTAGGCGATTACTAGTTTTGCAATCAAAAATATCAACAAGCAGAAGACCGATAGAGCCTGCAGGACAATCCATAATTTCACATTCTTTATGTGACATGCATAATTAAACAAACTCTTAATGGGAAATGTAAAATGTTATACTCACATTCGTCTTGGATGCGGAAGAATAAATTAATTGTGGAAGATAACCCTGAACTCCAATGTCATAAACTGGGGTGCCATCCGGATAGAAGAGCCCATAATTCCTCTCAGATGTTGGTCCAGGCTTTAAATTCTCATTGAAAAGTGCAAAAACATAAATGTCTATCGGGACTGACGGCCTTGCCGGAGTACCTTGCTTCTCTTGGATTCTCCTCAATAGATTACCATTGTATATTCCCGCATTCTCTGTTGTAGCTCCTGGCTCATCATTATCTCCTTTAGATGGCCAACCTGTCTCCGAAATTCTGACTTCGATATCCGTATGCCCCATTGCTTTAATTGCTGAGTACACAGCATCTATTTGAGCATACAACATATTGTCATAATGCAAATTTGTATTCTGATCTGTGAAGCCTTGATTAGGCTGGAAAAGAACATATTCCAAAGACACTTGAGTGGGGTCATCCTTGTACGCAAAGTAGGGATATGCATTGATCAAAAAAGGTGAATTGACTCGAGAATGAAAGTTCAATAGAGCGTGGATGTACTCAGCAAACTTTTCCGAAAAAGTTCCAGCGGAAGGCGGGTAGGAATTGCCCATAATATTTAAAGAGTGAGCGGTGGTGACCATCACTTGCTTATCAAGACCAAGTTTGACAAGGGTATTGTACACATTCTGCATTGCAGGAAGAAGATAAGAGTACAACTGTCTGTCATCGCTCTTGAAGACCTCGTTCCCGACAAGAATGCAGCTGATTTTGGTCTGAGGTAGGTGCGGTTGAACATGCTGCTGAACCCAAGCTTGAGCTTTTACGGGATCAGTCATGTTTAGAAGGTACTCATTCCCTAGTCCAACAATGAAATCAACATTTGAATTGGAGAAAGCAAGTAGAACATTCGGATCGGCATCGTAGAGTTTTACTCTGCTGACATTGAGAGATTGAAGCAGGACAGCAACCCGAGAATGAGACGGTAGGTTGTTTGCAATCTGGCCATAGTTTATTCCAACACCAAAGCCGAGAATTTTAACAGTTGAATCTGAAACAGAATCAAACAATGAATCCCATAACATGATGGAACAAGAAATACATTTTAAAAAAATGGTACAAGTAACCTCTGCAATTTGCAGAAAACATAGATATCAACTTGGTCACAACTTAATGTAGATTCACATCTCATTGAAACAAAACAGGCTCAAGAAAGAATTCCAAATGGTCAAATTAGCAAAAAAAATTAATCTTTATTAAGAAAAATCCTATTTTGGGGCAAAAAAAATATCACCTAAAACAAATATAAGCATGCATGATTATGCAACTGCAAGTACTCGAAACTCAATTAAGATCTCATCAACTCCAATGCAATTCACAATGAACTTCAATCCTCCAATCAAGAAAAGAGAAAAATTTAACCAAAATCAAAACCAGATCAAGAAGAAACAGAACTTGAACAAATTCAACTACACTATATACCTATTGCATGTAATTCCCAAAGCCAAAAAAGAACAACTTTTTTCCATTAAACCAAGGCAATAACAAAAGCTGAAAAAATAACATAAAGCTCAAACTTTTCTTGAATTCAAGCACTTTCTCAAGAACCACTAAACATAAAAAGAAAGTTGGAAAACCAAGAACAAACCTGCAAGAACAAGAAGCAGAAAAAGCAATCTAGAAAGGGGAAAGAAAGTGGCCATAATGATCTGAACTTGGTTAAACCAAGACCACCAACTTCACCAAGCACCACTACAAGGTGGTGTTTTTAAGTTGCTTCAAAGAACTATGTTTGAGCAACGTACCAAGTTTGTTAAATAACTATTGCAGAGTGAAAAAGTGTTAAATAGAAAGCTATATTTATAGCTGTGTTTTGATTTCTGGTGCAGTGTCTGTCACATTCAACTTAGTTTTCATTGCTGACGAGGCTCCACCGTCGATTTTTGTTTCTTTAATCGGTAATGATTTTGTTCTCCACTTGATTGCTTCGTTTTTTGACTTTTTTCTGTGTGGAATACTTAATCATTTTGCTTCTGTTCACAGGTGATTTTAACTAGACATCTCAATACATATTTATAACATTGAAACAAATAATACGAATTTAATTTTTTAACATTTATATTATAAATAATAATATTTAATAAAAATAATAAGATATAATTATGTCATGTTGAACATAAATTGATAATTCTAAATTTCTATTCTCATAAACATAAATTGATTTTTTTAATAATCGCATTATATTATTTTTATTAAATATTTTTATATATAATAAAAATATTAAAAAATTAAATTTATATTATTTAAATTATATCATAATCATATATTTATAAATTATGCTATCGTGTTAGAATATAGTAAGCTGTGTTCTTTAAGCAGTTATGTTGGTTGTAGGTAAAATATGTATTATTATATATTCCTATTTGGTATTTTTTTTAAAGAATTTTTATTTTCTATTTATTTCCATTTCAGGAATTAATTTCTATTTAGTGAGTTGCATATTGTGTGTACACATATTGCATATTTGTTAGCTACGAAAATTCGTACGTGTGGAGTATATTTATCAATTTCGAAAAAAAAATAATGTTAGTTGCATTTTGCTGTAATTTTTTTTTATAAAAATGATAAATTTTGAACTTTCAAGAATATGAAGTATTTAATATATACAACGCATCATTAGAATAATAAATTAATTAATTTTAAATATTATAATAATTATTTTTTTAAAACTGTGAAGTTCTTATTGTGTCATTTTCAAGGGACGGAATCTGGTGATGATCCTGAAAAATATTTATTTTAGTGACTTTAATGAATAGAATCAAATATATTTTGTGATATTGTGGACAATTATCCGGAGAAAATGATCATTGAAGGATTGAAAAGGAAAAAGTGCAAGTTTAGAAGGTCCAAGAGAATTTATGGGCACCACCATAGTTCATAGAATCTGTAAATGAAATCATTAATGCAAGCAAATTGTTAATTAATTAATCAAATCAGAAATAATTAGTGAAATAATATCATAAACTAAGAATAAAAAAGTAGATGATTTAGTGACGCAAATCTGAAAAGAGTGCACGTGGTGGCCATCTTTTAGTGGCGGTTTCGTTCTTTAGTGTTTTTTATTAAATATTATTAATATAAATATTATTGAAATTCAATTAATTTGTGTCTTTGTATCATGTTTTTGTATGTATTTATGAATAGTGTTGAGGCATATAATACAAAAGAACGAAAAGTTCGATTGTCGC
Source organism: Breynia disticha f. nivosa (assembly GCA_948193385.1). Lineage (NCBI taxonomy): Eukaryota > Viridiplantae > Streptophyta > Magnoliopsida > Malpighiales > Phyllanthaceae > Breynia > Breynia disticha. The sequence continues at coordinate 5,298 of CANYCX010645112.1, forward strand.
GTATTATGTCTACTCTTTTAATCATATTATTTGTAAATGAAAAGCAAATACAATATGCAATAATTTACTTTATTTTGAGATTTCAGGATAGCCATTTGTAATAATTAATCTTTATATTCACTCCAAGTGGGATTCATAAGAAGATGATAAGAAAGCACAACTAACCACCATATTATAATTAATTCATCAACTTTGGCCATTGCCATAATCTTCATCCATCATTTCACCATTTAGGCATTGCTAGTTTGCTAAGGAAGACATCATAAAAACTAGGGGTGATCATGGTACCATTCGGATCAGGGATTCCAAAATCTCCATCTCATTTCAGATATTTGAGGTTTTTAAAATTCAAGATCCACCCTCGTCCCGTAATTATAAATCTCTAGATCCATCCCGTCCCAAAATTTCGGTACTAACGGGTCGGAATTTTGGGGATTCAGGATGTAACATTCATTATTTATATGTACTAAATTCCTTTAACATTTCCAAATAATTGAGTTTAAAATAAAAATATATTAACGCTTGTAAACATAATATCAATGTTTCACACATAACAAAAATAATGTTCAAAACATAACATCCAACAAAAACAATTCTTATGTATACAATATCCATATTCACAAAATTAAAAAATAGAATAATAAAAAATATTTTAGCAATATAATCATCAAATAAGAAAGTTTCTATATCTGAAAGAATAAACTTTTTCGTTTATCATCTATTGAACATGTAAAAAATCAAAAATGAAAATATCAATTCTTAATTGAGGTATATTGAAAAATAGCTAATATCTAATTTATTTTAAAATTAAAATTACACTTACATGATTAAAAATTTAAATTTTACCTTAGTTGAATAACTTTACAGATCTCGGGATCTTTTGTCACATTTAAAAATTGTTTTTTAGAAATAAAATTTATTAATAGATAAAAAATACTTGAAGAAAAAAGTGATCAATTTCGGATTTGAAGTTTTTAGTTATTAGCATTGATTTCAGATTTGAAATTTTTAATCGTGTCGGACTCGACTCTCAGTAAAGTCGATTCATCTAATAACCAAAATTTTTACATTAATAAACATTTGATTGAGTGCTAATATCTATAAATTAACATGAGGTAAACATGAAATTAATGTCACATTAATACATTTATTTAAAAAAATTAAAGGATGATTAAACTTTAAAATCTCACACTATATTGTCGGTAATGCAGTTTATAAACTCGTTTGTGCATGGTTTTATCGCATAGATCTTTTCATGCATCTAAATGAATATAATCACATGATATTTAATCTCAAGACTGCAACTTTCTAATTATCCACAAGACACTTTTTAATTTAATAAGCAGAACAAAATAATTAATTAAATAATAAAGTATTATAGTATTGAAATATGTTTAAGAGATGAAATTAAGATTACCTATGTATAATGTACATTTATATATATATCGTTTAAAAAAAATTATTTTAAATATTAATTATCATTAACTTATCACTTTTTTTTATAAAGAAGAGTTCATATGCTCATCTTATTACTAGTTATAAGTAGTTATTCGAAATGATAATAATTAAAAATAAATATATTTTGAATTTAATTCAAAATTTAATGAATGATATTTCTATCTAAAATAAAATTAAGTGCATTCATATATTGTTATAGATTTAAAGTTTAATTAAAAATATTGTACAATTATTTTATTTATTTAAAAAATATTAAATGCATATACAGGTTATTTTTCGGTTCTTCGGTTCGGAACGGTTCAGTACAATTCGGTACGGTTTTCGGTACGTTTATTCTTTAAGATCTAGAACCGTTCCCTATAAAATTTTCTGAACGATTCGGTGCGAAAAAAGTCAAAGTCAACAGTTCTTTTTTCAATTCGGTCCTATTCGATTCGGTTTGGAAATCTCCGAAATCCGTGCTCAGCTGTAACCCTAAATCCATCATATCTAAAATTTTCATAACTAGTTAAAGCTTCTTTATTTATTATTTTAATTTCGGCAGCCAACTTTCGTGAGCCTAACATGCCAAATCTACAATATTTTTTAGGTCTGAACCACAAGGTATTCTGAGCATCCCAGACTAATCTTCGTTCGAACCAGACAGGACCACAAGGGTTGCAAAGCTCTCTCAACCAAGTTTTAACGCAGCTCAAAAATGCGATGTAAAGGTACATAAGTGAAGAAAGGTTGTAGCATTAGTAAGTTAATAAAATCAAAAGGCTTGACTTCAAGATAATATTATGAACTCGTTTAGTCAAAATATAAAATGTCACAGCATAGTGGTCGACAAGCAGGATAATCGAATGGAAAACAGTCAACCATGCCAATTTGCAACTTTGTGAAGGACGCAAAGCAACTTTACGCATTCTAATATTAATGGAAGCATGCATATATGTGCTGACTCCACCTTCATTTGCTCATGTGCCCTTACCTTTATGCATCCATATAGTACATGTATACTTTCGGCTGTGTTGCCATTTGGGAATTTCTTATTTGTTTCATTCTGCGTTTTGAATTAAAATAAGCCAAAATTTACATGTATCATTTTCTTATTTGTGTATCATAACTAAGGTTAAGTTGGGTTATTTGAGGGAGATAATGCCTAAGTTGAGTTTTCTTTTGTTGATTTAACGGTATTTTTATAGTGAAATAAAAGGTCCATACTTTTATCATTAATTATGATTTGAAAGTTAGGAAAGCAAAAACGCTCACGTCCATGATGTACATTTTTAAATGTTTGCATTTAATTTTTGGATGAGACAATTTTTAATCATACAAAGCATGGATTTTACATGTAATTTCAAACAGATTAATGTGACATGAAGGATTTTCCCACTGGAGAAGCTCATTAATTGCCTTTTCAATCTCTCTACCCTCTTTTACTAAATTATTCAAGCAAAAACCCAGAGCGCTCAAACATAACACCATTTGATGATTTGATTCATGACCTCCTTCATCATTCAATTTATCTAGTGCTTCTTTCGAATGTTGGAGGTAAGAGTTGACAATCTTCTGCATCTCATCTTCACTTTCAGATTCTGAAACCTGAAAAAATTTTCGATTCGGAGATTTCCCTAATTCAATATCATGTGAAATGTTCTTCTCCTTAAGTTGGTTATCAAGGAATGTCAAGGAATTCAACAAAGTGACTTCTTCAAAACATTTAATTAAATTGCTGAGCATATCCTTAAAGAGATTAATGTCATCATCTAGCTTGCTTAAATTTTCATATCTCCAAGCTGTGGATTGCATTTGAAGGAATCCATTTGCATGAGCACTAAAATGCAATAAATCCACCATCCTTGATAATGACCCGATTAGCTTACCATAGCATCCACCATTAAAAGGCAAAAACCAGAAATTGGGCTCCACCTCAGCTTCATCAATAAACTTCCCTAACTCACCAACCTCCATTTTTAGTCTCTTTTGGTCATGAATCAAGTTACCCTTATTAGCCTTCAAGCTTAATGACCCAATGCAGTCATTCAACGTAGCAAAACTTTTGGACAAGTGACTTTTAGCTAGTGACGCAGCTCTGGTGGGTTGAAACAACAGTTCTACCAAAATTGAACAAGACAATCCTATAAATGTCTCGGTTATTCGTGCGATAGCAAATTCACTTGGTGTTCCATAATTCTTCCTACCCAATATTAGTACGGCCCCGTTTACAGCACAGATTCCACCAGCATGTCCGTACATACGGCTACGTCTTAGTAAGTTGGTAATAATAAACCAAGGAATAAGTGACAAGAACCTTATTGGCATGTACCTCTCAAACACAAAACAGCCGAGAACTCCATAAACAGATCCCAATACTGTTCCTTGAGCTTTAACATTAGCAAATTTAAATGTCGGTTCTCTTGATGCTGCAACACTTACAGCTACAGATAATCCTGACCAATGTCCATTTTCTTTGTTGTATATTGAACCAAAAAGAACTGCAAGGCCCAGAGAAAGAGATATTTTGAAGGCAGGCATTAGTCTTTTAGTACTTCCCGTGTTCATAACATAGTTAGTTGTCATGTTCTTTAATGAAAACCCAGTTTTCTTGGAGGATGTCTGGTCGTTTTCTTGCTTTGTAGCGGCTGGTTTTGGCAGTGATGTGTTGTGGAGAAGATTCATGCAAAACAAGATAAAATGATAGGACAAATCTTGGACTTTAGTGGGGGTTGATTGGAGTGTTTGGAGGGACTTGACAATATTGTCAGCATTCGATTCTGGTACGGTACTAGAGTCCGTACAAATAGGTTGGCAATTCTTGATTTGTTTTAGGGTCTGGTTAATTACAAGGTTTTGTAATTGACCAAGACCGTCTTTGGTTTCTCCATTAACCACATTTCTTCCAGAGAAGGAAGACATGTTTGTTAAAGCCATTTCCATCCCTCTCAACGTAGTCTCAACTTCTTGCAATTTCTCTGCTGGATTAACATAATAACGTCCAAAAAACTTGAACGGAGTAATCTCCCATTTCATGCTATTCTGCTCACCGAAATAAAATGTATAAACATATCACTAGAGAAGCTCATTTCTGTGTATGCATGTTCTTCAGGGTTTAAACACAAAAATTCTTAACGCATGAACAACTTTATATCTGCGTATGAAATTGCTTACTTGGTAACGTTTTATATTCTGAAGAAATCTGACGGAGGCTGAAGCCAAACATTTAGCCTGAGAGATGGATGCCAACGCCGATGCGTTGTCTTCGGCACAGAGTGCTTTGACGTAGAGCTTAAGCCTTTCCGAAACATTTTCAGCAACCATCTTGCAGTTCTCTTTCACCTGAAACGTACGGAAAAGATGAAAAAAAATTTATAAAATAATGTTTGACATTTGTGAACTTATTGGATGATGACATATGGCCTAATTTTTGGTGGGTTAGCTTTGTTATGACTATTTTGTGTCATCTCGCAAAAGCTTATCCAAACTAAAATAAAATGTTCCACTCTAAAATTTTAAGTTTTCCCAACTAGAATCAGTGCTTTGTCTATACTTGATTGAAAAACGTTCAGGTGTTACATCAGACATTGTCACAGAGAGGGATAATTTGGACTCGATGAATCTATTTTCTGTTCCCGTTTTTATTAGAAAATATTTGATTTGAGTGAGTACGAGAATAAGAACGAGAATTTTCCTAGATAATATGAACTGTTAATCGGTGATTTCTAATTTTAAACCAATTTTTAATGAAAAACAAACCTGAATCGGCGAGCCGCAACTGTCCCAAACTAACCTAAACCACCGGTTCGAGGACTGGAACCGAAATTGACCGGGCAAAACCGTGTACTACACGGTCCAATTCTATTTTCTGTTTTTCCCAGACCGTGAACAACCAATTTCCAATCTAAAACTAGAAGTTCGAACCGTTTTTTCACCTCTAAATTCTCCGATTGAAATATAAAGGAACAAAGACGAGAATAATATTCCCTCTATTCTCGTGAAGAATCTCGTCTCATTGCCCCATTCTCATCGTAGAATACCCACACTCATTTTCATTATAATATATTTACTACATGTATTTATTATATTATATTATATTATATATATATGTATGTGTGTGTGTTTATTATGTATAATTATTTTTTTATTATACATTATATTCTACATACTTTAAATAATATAATAATAAGAATAATAATAATAATAATAATAATAATAATAATAATAATAATAAAAAAGATAGGGTAGTTTTGGAAAAACAGTCCATGCAAGAGTTACAACTTTAAATATTAATTATTTTCCCCTAAAAATACTAATGAACCAATTAGTATCTCATTGGAGTCGAGTATTCGAACTTAAATAGAAAAAATTAAAACGATTTACAGAAAAATAATTCTTATAATTACCTCCCAACAAGCCAATCTTGGATATGGCAGCAACAAGGCAAGCACACTGGCCATGACACCAACAGCAGTACTAGCCGCAACATGCACAGGATGCATTATAGGCTCAGTATGGACTCCATTGGTATAAGCTATTATATACATTAGAACAATCTGACCCAATGCAATGCGTTTAGACAACAAATGAGTTCCTTCAGTCATCGACACCACAAATGCAGCTAAACCAACTGCAATACTTATGGTGTAAACGGAGAACCGTGCCGGACCGATTAGCCAGAGGCTCAACATGGCAGGTCCAAGGCTCTGGATGGTGGCATAAAGGACTAGCCAGCAAGCCATGATGGCGTCACCAAGTGTTGCATCGGTGGTCACAAGTACAGCAGTCACATAAGAGAATGCAGGGAAGGCTACTTGGTGCAAAAACGAGGATGGTCCATAAAGGGTCGCGAACCCAACTATGGTGCATGCTAGTGCAGTCCTGAACGCCGAGGCTAGGCACCACCGCCACATGGCTCGGGCGTGGCTGGGTGTATTAGGCATCATTTCAAACCAAATAGCGATTAATACTGAATTTTTTTCAGTTTGTCGTTGAGAAGTTGAAATATATTCCACAATGTGAGTGGACTAAACTGGTTATGTGGATTATTTATAAGGGAGAGGAGAATCTGAGTGGGAGTTGAGTAAATTTTTAGAGCCATGTATAAGGTATGATAGGGTCCACGTGTTTTTAATGGTGGTAATATAAGCTATCGAATACGAGCATGTTATTAGCTAGTACTTTGGATAAAATGTACTTTTGGTTTAGTGGTTTTAATAAAATATTTACCCCCACAATTTTCGGTAATTATATAATATATCTCATCATAATTTTGAGAAATTATTCAAGTTTTTCATTTCAAATTTTGTCCATTAAATACAGCGAATGTCGTGAAACAAATACTGAAATCTTACGCAAGAAACATGATTGAAAAAAATGAAATAAATTCTAAAAAGGAAGGTCAAATAGAAAATAATTCAACTAACCACAAGTTAAGTCTAGTTATCTGTTTTGATCTTTGCTTATCAATGATCACGAACCCACGAAGGGATTGGTGATGAACTCGTACAAAAGATAATAATTTTTTAGGCAGCCATATGTAAGATTGATAGTGTAGAGATGGGGGATTGTGTTTCATTATGATATATACTATTATATTATTCTATGCAATTCAGTGCATGCATTCTAAACAACGTGAGGCTTTTCTTTCTTCATCAATTTTGTCGAAATCCAATTTGGTTGTATCTAAGTTTCTCTCCTTTTCACATTTCTTTTTTTTTTGCTATTACACTAATTAAGTTCTAAACTTTAAGAAATGAAAGAATTATTCTTAAACTAGTCGGATTTCATATATATATATATATATATCACATTTTTCCCATAATAAAAATAGGGCTGATTACAAAATTACCTTCATTTTCTTTTTTAATTACATATGATTACAAATTCAAAACTCTTCTCACAACACTACTTTTTTTTTACATATCTTACGACAAAACTGTAGAACAGTTAAAAACTACCAATTATCTAGCAATCAAGACATCTTGTGCACTTTTAGTTTTTATTCTTTTCTATTCTAGTAAGTTACACGACTTAATTTTTTTCTTTTAAATTAATTATATAATCATCAACTACTTATTTTTTTTCATAAAAATATTTGTATAAAATATTTATATATATATACGAGTCTAATGTTTTGAATGCAAATTTGTAAAAAAATTTAAATATAAGGCAAAGTCATATGAAATCAACTATCAAATTTAAGATTGAATATTTGGGGTCTACTCCAAATATTACGTAATGGTGATTAAACTTTTTCTTAATTGGTATATAATTGGTTTCTCTTAAACAAAAAATATTAATTAGTTTCTCAACTATTTTTAAGATGTATATAAAGTTTATACAAAGTTAATTTTTACAATATTTATAAACGCATAAAAATTAACATATATCAAGTTACAAGTTTATAATATGTTTATGTTAATAAAA
>CANYCX010645121.1:0-18370 GCA_948193385.1 Breynia disticha f. nivosa
TAGAAGATACAAATCTAATCCCACACATGTTATTCCAAAATTAGAAGTATAGTTAGCAAAAACTTTATCTTATATTGAGGAACCAGTGCAGATTGTGGATCATAGAATTAAACAGCTAAAAACCAAATAGATTCCTATGGTAAAAGTTCTCTAAAAACATCATGATATAGAAGAGGCAACATGGGAGACAACAAATAGGATGAGAAGAGATTAACCTTATCTATTGACTGGTGAGTTTTATATTTAGTCAGTTACATTGCATACATGGTAGTTAAACAACACAAATGAAAAATAAGAAATCAGAATAGAAACTAAAAAGACAAAGATATTATAAACAGTAACAGAGATGAATTTCGAGGACGAAATTCTTTAAGTGGAAAAATTATAACATTCACATCCTGAAACCCTATAATTAGTGAAATTATTAATTAAATTAGGAATAAATTGAATATATTATGAATTAAAGTAAGTTAGAATGTTGATACAAGTGAGAGTTAAGATAGAAATGAAATTAAACTTATGTATAGGTCAAGAACAACAAGTCAGCATAGGAGATCATGCTGACAACAAGGGGATCGTGGTCCTAATCAGAGTATAAGTATGACCATATTGAATATGAGCACGACCGTGTTGAGTATGAGCATGACCATGATTTTAGAGAATGATTTTTAGCACAATGGTAGTGTTGTTGGCTATGTACTGAGCATGGGCCATGTTTAATACAACATGACCATGTCTATATGGCAAATTCATATGATCTTAAAATGTAAAGCTGGAGGTGGAAAAGGGAGGCTTAAAAACGAAAATGGAAGCAGGTAGGAGAGAGAAGAAACAGAAAATAAGCAAAAGAGGGAGAAGAGAGTTTTAGAGAGAAATCGACTAAAAATCGAGCCAGAGACATACAATTGAGCGTAAGATTGAACCATGAAATTGGTAAAATAATTCTGTTAAAGAATCTAAATAGGAATGGATAGAAATTTATGAAATTATATAGAGTTTATCGATAATTAAACATGAATCTAGCTTAGAACTAGAATTTTTGATAACTAACAAAAATAGAAAATCAATTTCATGGTTTTATCATATTGGTTATATTCATTGTTATAGAAAGTTTTGTATATAATTTTATAGGACGATAGATGAGAAGTTAGGATTAGGATCAGAGCCCACGATACTCTGAGTATTTCAGTTAGCAGGTGAGTAATCTAACTCACTTTTAAATATGATAAATTATGATGATTATGATTATACACGTTAATCTCATTATATAATTATGATATGAATATGTGTGTGTGTGTGTGAGAAAGAGAGAGAGAGAATGAATGTATACGATTATATGATTGATAATCAGGCAGGAATATAGGTTAACATGTATACAGAATACAAAATAATATAACAAGTACAGTAGTGTGTGTGTGTGTGTGTATATATACAATTATGAATGATTCTGATTTTAGGTTATGTACAGAGTTTATTGTGGTGGTATAATATATTGTAGAGGACAGTTGAAGTTATGTACGGGGTACGAGATTGTGGACGATGGTTGGACATCGTAGACGACGAATGGATAAATATTATATGTGATATGAGATGTTCAGTATATATTTCATTTATAATTTATGTTTTAGATTCATTGTTATGATTATACCAGATTTATTATTAGTATGAATTTAAATATTTAACGTAAATGATTACTCACTAAGCTCGCCACTCACAAAATTAGCGTCATATATTTTGATTTGAAGTTTCAAAAGATAGCTAGGAGATTATCCTTTTGGACACAGTCGGTGGGTTGACTGTTACTCCCAGCACTCTCTCTCTATACCTAGATACCTAGTTTGATAATTTGTACATATTTGGATGTTTGCACGAGTATATGCTAGACAAATGTGACTTGTGCATACATGCTAGTTCATTGTATGAATGATGATAGTATAACTTAAGATTTATATTGACATTGAAGATACACACACACACACACACATACACACACACACACACTCAAACACACACACACACACACACACACACACACACACACACACACATATATATATATATATATATATACACACACGTACGTATGTTGTTATTGGTTGGGAATGGTACTTGGGTTGATTTCAAGTTGATATTTGGTACAATTTTAGGTTACATTAAGGTCACACGAACTGTGCTTAAATGACACGAGCACCATGTTGAATAGAATATATGGCATGCTTGTCTAACACAAGTCTATACCCATGGTTGTGTTGAACTAACACGGGCTGCATTCAAACCATGCTAGAGGTCGTGCTGTACATTGTTTGCATAAAATACATAAAATATTTGTTATATTAATAAGAGATAACATGTATGAATATCAGATATATATATATATATATAATAAGAGGAAAAAGTTTTAAATTATTTGCAGTTATTTAGTGATATGAATAGTAATCATATTGTTAATACAGTATTAAAGTTAGGGTGTTATAGTTAATTGATATGTTAATTACATGATTATCAAGCTAATTAATTTAAGGCTTTATATTTTGGTATTAGAGAAAGGATAGGATCTCTAGGGATTGTTTGAGTATGTGATTCATGACATGCATTGTTGTGTATATTGTGTGAATTGTATGCTAAATTGTTTCTATTTTTACATATAGGACAATATGTCACATCCATAACAAACATCATAAAGAGAGGGAGTAATAGACCCCTAGGATATAGCACAGATTTCACATGCTTCTTCATATCATAAGCCCTATAATGCAGATCATCCACAGTAATATGATCCAACACATTTACCCCCTCAGTATTTTCCTAACTATAAAGACCTGCCAATGAACTTATATTAGATTCAATTTAAGAACTTCAAGGAAATAAAGAAGCTTAGATCAATGAGGTTTAAAGGAATGATAGATCCAACATTTGTAGAAGATTGGTTAAAGAGAATAGAGAGGGTATTTGACATGATGCAAGTAGTGCAAAAAAACAGGTGGATTTTATAGTCACTATTACAAGGAGATGCCTATAATTGATGGAAGATAGTTCCTCATGATAGAGAATTTCCTCTAGTACTCGCCTGGGAAGAATTTTTGATAGAATTAAGAAAGAGGTACATGCCAAAGTTATATACAAATGCCAAACAAAAGGAGTCTGTTACTCTAAAGCAGGAAAGCATGACTTTAGTATAATATGAAATGAAATTTACATAGCGGTCATACTATACTGCTAGTCTTATTCATACACAGAAAGACATATGTAGGAAATTTGAGGATGGGTTGAATAAGAATATCTAAAGATTACTAGAATTAAAATGAGACTACACATATCTGAGGGATGTTGTGGTTAGAGCAGAGGAACTCTTAAAGTATGATATTGAAAAGAAAAAAACAGAAAAGAGAGATTCACACAAGAAAGTCACGTAGTTTAGGAAAAAGAGCCGAATATACTCCTACCCAGACTGAATATAGAGGATACACCCAGTCTTGAACTCTACCTCCTTCACCTTAAATTTCATCTAGAAGAAGACTTGGTAAAGGGTATGGTAGAGGAGAGTAGAGTAATGTACCTCTAGTTTTTAAGATGACCTGATCGGTGTCTCTACAGTGTCAAAAAGAGGCACACATGAGAATGCAGGATATCTACAGGAGGTTATTATTATTGTGGTCATATAGGACATTTCTTTAAAAATTGTCCTGAGAGGTTTAGTAGAGGAGAGTTAAGAGATATTTACCTCGATTACAGTTACTAGTATAGAGCAGTGATCGGATGTCTATGGTCAGTAGTAGCCAAGGTAGGGGTAGAGGAACTACAATGGGTCCATCATCTAGTAGAAGCATAGGAGCATCAAGTACTCAGCTATAGGGTCTGGCTAGAGTATTTTCCATATTCAGATAGGAAGCTGATAATGCCCCTGTGGTCATTACTAGTGAGTTTTCTTTATTTAAAACAACTATTTATGCACTTATGGATCCAAGTTCTATGCATTCATTCTTTACATGCAGAAAATACATACAATGAAAGTAAAACCTGAATCATTGATCCAGAGCCTGGGAATTCATACTCCTTTAGGTGAAATAATGTGGGTGAAAATAGTATATAAGAACTATATAATAAAGATACATAATGTAGAGCTATTAGAAAATCTAATCCTATTAGATTTAAACAAATTTGATATTATACTAGGAATGGATTGACTAGCACAACATTAGGCCACAGTAGATTATTTTGTGAAGGAAGTAATCATTGAACCAGAAGAACAAAGAAAATTAATATTAGAAAGAAAATTGGTGCCTAGATGTTTAGTGTCAGCTATGAAAACCTTTCAGATGATTTGAAAAGGATATGAAGCATATTTGGCATACGTGGTTGATAAAATGATATTGTATGAAAATGTAAAACGAACACCAATAGTGGAACAATACACATACATTTTTCCAAAAGTTTTATCAAGATTACCACCAAATAGAGAAACAGAATTCACTATTAAGATAATTCCTGGTACAACACTGATATCAATACAACCATACAGAATGTCACCAATAAAACTGTAAGATTTAAAGAAGAAGTTACAAGAGTTACTTGATAGAGGGTTTATTTAACTGAGTATTTTGCCTTATAGAGCACTGGTATTATTTGTAAAGATGAAAGTTGGAACCCTCATGTTGTGTATTTACTATAGAAAATTAAATCAAGTAACAGCAAACAACAAGTATTACCTCAGATTGACGATTTACTAGGTCAGTTACAGGGTGCTACAACATTTTCAAAGATTGATTTATGATTTGGTCATCATCAATTAAAAATAGCATAGGATTATATTCTAAAGACTTTTTTTCAAACCAATATGGTCATTTCAAGTTTTAATTATGTTTTTAGTTTGAATAATGCTCCAACAACATTCATGGTACTAATGAACATGATATTCTAGTATTTCCTCGATTAATTTGTTATTCTCTTTATTAATGATATACTAATATATTTGAGGAACAATGACGAACACATGGAACATTTAGAGATAATATTGCAGATATTATGAGAAAAACATTTATATGCAAAACTTAGAAAATGTGAGTTCTGGTTAGATCACGTAGTCTTTCAAGGACACACAATATCTGGACAAGGAGTATTCGTATACCCTAAAAAGATTGAAGCAATGTAAAACTGGGAGCCCTAAAAAATAGTCATAGAGGTATGTAGTTTCTTCATAATGGATGGATATTACAGATGATTTGTTAAAGGATTCTCAATCATAGCAGCTCTACTAACCAAATTACTCATAAAGAATGTACTTATTCAGTGGAATGAACAGTGTTGAAAAATTTTTGATGAACTGAAACATAGATTGACTACAACTCCAGTTTTTACAATCCCAACAGACACAAGAGAATTTGTTATATATAATGATGCTTCTTATTAGGGTTTAGGGTGTGTACTTATGCAGAATGAAAAGGTCGTTGCATAGTATTTTAGACAGCTCACACTATATGAAATAAACTATCTAGTACACAATCTGGGAATTATTGCAGTAGTGTTTGTTATGAAGATATATAGACATTATCTATGCAGGGAGACAATTTAGATTTATATAGATCATAAAAGTCCAAAATACCTGATGACCTAAAAATAGCTAAACATGAGACAAAGAAGATGGTTAGAGCTTCTAAAAGATTATGATTGCACGATTGAGTACTATCCAGAGAAAGCAAATGTTGTTACTAATGCACTTAGTCAAAAATCCAGTGTTGCTTTATCCACCCTACAGTTAACACTACTGATCAATTTGATAACTTTACAAAGCTTGAATGCAAAGCTAAAACTGTCTGAATTGGGAGTGTTAATTATACATTTTTTGCCAAACCGATGTTATTACAAAAGATATAAGCAGTACAAAAATAAGATGATGAGTATATAAAGATAATTGAACATATTGATTAGGTTGTAGAGAAATCATTTCAGTTGGTTGATGAATTGATCATAGTGGGACCTAGAGTATGTGTACCGAATGTAGAAGGGATTTGATTGGAAATTCTAGATGAAACACATAATCCTTCATACTCTATATATCCAAGTACAACAAAAATGGACCATACTCTTAAAAAAAAGTATTGGTTGCCAAATATGAAGAAAGAAATAGCAGAATTCGTACCCATATGTTTAATATGTCATCAAGTGAAAAGTGGACATTAAGCACCGATAGGTAAACTTCAGTCATTGCCTATTCCAGTCTGGAAATAGGAAAGGATAACTATGGAATTTATGATAGGATTACCATGTACACAAATGGAAAAGATGCAGCATGGGTGATTATTGATAGATTAACTAAGTCTGCGCACTTTTTACCTATCAGAGCATAAATGTCTTTGGAACAGTTAGTAGAACTGTACATACGAGAGATAGTTCTATTATATGGTGTTCCTATATCCATAGTATCTGACAAAGATCTAAGATTTACTTTCTTGATTTTGGCAGACATTATAGAGAGCTTTGGATACTAAATTGAATTTTAGTACTGCTTTTCATCCTCAGACTGACAGGTAGAATGAAAAACTATTCAAACTTTGGAAGAGATGCTACGATATTGTGTATTAAAATCTTAGGATAGGTACATACCATTGATTGATTTGCTTATAACAACTAGTATCACAATAGTATTGGTATGGCACCACATGAAGCTCTATACAGATGAAAGTGTAGAAGTCCAGTATACTAGGACAGAGAAGGGGAAAAAATTTTAGAAGGACCTGAATTGGTAGCTACATAAGACAGATAGAAGAGTTACTATAATTAGCACAGAAGGGAAATGGAATATAAAACCATTGAAAAAGTATTTTTGAAAGTCTCACAATGGAAAAGTATAATGGGATTTGGAAATAAAGGAAAGTTATGTCCCAAATACATTGGACTGTATGAGATTACAGAGTGGATTCGTCCTTTAGTATACTGACTAGCATTACCTACAAATTTGGCTCAGATTCATGATGTATTTCATGTAAATATGCTTAGGAGATACAGATATGATCATACACATGTTATTCTAGAGTCAGATGTACAGATTATAGAAAACCTGACTTATTTTGAGAAACTAGTGCAAATAGTGGATCGTAGAATTAAACAACTAAGAAATAGACAGATTCCTATGGTTAAATTTCTTTGAAAATATCATGAATGGAAAAGGCTACATGGAGACAGAGGACAAGATGATAGTTGATAAATAAGAATCTAGAATAGGATGAATAGAATAAAAGGATCAGTAATAGTATGCAGAAAAGAATTTACATAGGTTGAGTTCAGGTAGCCATCACGATGGGCGTGTCGCTGACACGGTGGTCGTGCTCCAAAGGACGTATGAGAACGATTGTGTCTAGGTATGAGCATGACCATGTAATTGGAAATGTTGAGCACAGTAATCATGCTAAATTACTATGGTGGCTATGTGGATCAGCATGGGTCATGTTTAAATCAACGCGGCCATGTTGATGTAGAAGATTTACAGAAACTTTAAAAATTAAAGCAAAAGATGGCAAGGGAGAAAGTTTAAAAGGAAACAGAAGTAGGAAAATGGAACATAGAGTAGAAAGAGTTAGGGAAGAGAGTGAGAAATGAGAGAGAGGAGATATTTAAAAGATTAAACATAAAAATTAAGCTAAAAATCATACAACTGAGCATAGAATCAGATCATGAGGAAGGAAAATTAAGTATGAATAGAATCTACAACAAAATAAGTAAGTAAATTTATGAATATATTCAGAAGTTATCTGTAACTAAATGAGAATTTGAGCTTAGAATTGAATATACCAAATGATTAACAAACTTGAATAATTGAGGAATAGGCCTTTATTCATGCAGACATGTATTTTAGTGTTGTTAAATTATATCAGTCATTAAAGAAAGCTTTGTATAATTATATAGGGTGATTTTCTACACTGCAAGATCAATATCAGATCCTAAGGAACTCTGAGTACTTCAGCTAGAAGGTGAGTAATCTAACTCACTTATAAATACATATAATACAGAATAATTATACGTGATAATGTTGTACATATCAATATATATATATATATGCGAAAATGATTGAATGAATGTATACACTCGAAAATCAGATAGGTACACAGTATGCATGTTTAATCATATAGGTATGCAATTAATATTTCAGTGATTATGATTAATTATATAACGAGTATAACAGATACATTTATGTGTGGATGTGTGTTTGATTTGGAAGAGATTGTGATTATGATGAAGTGAAAGATTGATCAATAAGGAGAACAACTAGGAAAGGAGAACGAATAGGAATGGAGAACGAGAAGAGAAGATGTGATTGATTGATATATTCATTTTTTTTATATAATTGATCATTTATACGATTTTCAGTGAATTTGAAAATGAATAATTACAAGTTGTTATTTATATGATTATAGATATATGATTTCAAAGAATATGATAATGAGATTGATTAGATGAATTATAATTATTGAATAAGAAATGATTACTCATTAAGCTCGCAACTAACAAAATGTTATTTTGCATATTTTAATGGTTAAAATTGATTTTGTTGCTTGTATGTTACTAAATTGTGTTTTAATATTTCTTAAATGGATCAGCATGATTAAAATTGATATTCATATTATTTGGATTTATATTGTATGTTTTAAATTGGAACAAGGATTTATCAAGAGAAACCTAATCTAATTTAAATGATGAATTTTGTTGAATCTAGACAAGAGCGATTAATAAAATGTAAGCATAATTTTATTAGGCTTTTAAGAGAGAAAAACCCTACTTGTTGTGTTTGTCAAAATTGCATGTGTTTGTCAATTAATATTGGTTAGTTAATGTGACACCTAAATGTATTATAAATTATTTTTTATTAGAATAATTGTTATAATCACAATTCAACACATATATCGGTAAACCATAAGTTATAATAGCTACATATACAATTCCAATACAAAATCCTATTATTTTAACATTGAAACATTCACAACAAACAAAGTTACAGGTGAGTGCGCAGTGTCTTGTAAGTATACATGATCGTGACTGATAAATGCTCTATCACGTGTATTTTAACACGTAAATGTTATGATTTTTAAGGATAATTTGAGCATTTATCGTGTAAACAGTCTATTTATCTCTTGGTTAACATGTTGCATGTTAAAAATCAACTTCTTTCAAATTTTAGATGGAAAATAATGAAAACAGGTGAATTTGGGTGACGTTGGTGGAGTACATGGACATCAAAAGATTACACGGACATAAGGCAAAATATTACATGGATATCATCACGTTTGTGTACTGCATCTAAGGGATTACATATATATCAGGGGATTACATGGACAGAATGGAAAAGTGCACGTTACTGTTGATGACCATGCACTTTGCCAGATTTGCAAAATTCTTGGTAATTTCACACGACCAAAAAGAAAAAAAGGACTTTTAGTGATACACATTCATTAGAGCCACATAACTTCTCTCCCTACCATTCTATCTTCATTCCACCACCATTTTTGAGAGAAATAACTCGATTTCTAAGGAAGCGAAGAGCAAGGAGCACGATTGGATCAAAGCGCAGCATAGATTACAGAGCAGATGGACCAACTACAGTTAGATCTCGATGGATTTCTTTGTCATTGACAGTTTCTTCATTATCTTCTTTGTGGATTTCCTTCCAATTATGAACAAAAATCTTCTAGAAACTTAGGTTGAGATTAACTATTGATTGTTGAACTAGAGATTTGATTTTAGTTTTAGTGTTGAGATATTTGTTGATTGAGATTTAATTATGATTTTTTTGCCATTGTTGATTACTTGACAGTCGCTTGTGATTGAAATATTGATTCGTGTAGGGCTAATTGAGAGATCGAATATACGATAGATCCCTTATAATCAAAAGGAGTTGAACATAAATCTAGAGATAGATCGACGTAAATCCTCCAGATTAAGGCCAAACTTAATAGAGTAATTCATAGAACATTAATGCAATGTTAATTAGTTTAACTTAGAAAGAGATTTCAAGTTGGGTTAATTAATATTAGACGTTAATCACCTCGAGAGAGGGATTAATATAATTTAGGAATCATCACATTCTAGTCACAAACACTGCACTAATCCTAATTTCAATTGATGGTTAAACAATTTTTAGGGATTCAAAATCTATGTGTTGCCTTAGTAAATTGGTTTTTAATCTCTTTCCTTTCTATTCTGGCATATTTAATTTTTAGTTTAATTAATTAGTTATTCTTCATTGACTAGATAATAATTAATAGTGAGTAACTAGTAATCAATCTCTGTGGGAACAACACTCGGGGCTCTGAAAGCTGATTACTGCACCGATATGTACACGTTTCTATTAGTAACACAAGATAGATGGCCATCAAGTTTTGGCATCGTTGCTAGGGACAGAATTAGTAAAAAATTAGGTGTTATTAATCTAGTCATTTTATTTTTATTTTGTTTTTGTTTTTCTTTATTTTATTTTATTTTTTAGTTTTTTCTTAAGTTTTTCATTTATTTTTGTCATTCTTGTTTTGTTTTATTTGGTTTTTTGAGAACTACGTTGGGTTTTGTATAGATCTGTGGAGATAACAGGAGCATAGTCTAGCATTGTTCGTCCTACAGTAGCTGCAAATAATTTTGTGATCAAGCCAAATCTTATACAAATGTTGTAGTAACACGTAAAATTTCGTGGATTATAAGATGAGGACCCGAATGCACACATAGCGAGCTTCCTTGAAATTTGTGATATGTTCAAAATGAATAGAGTAACCGATGATGCTATTAAGCTAAGATTATTTCAATTTACATTGGGTCAAGGCTAAGTTATGGCTACTATCTCTTCATAGCCAGTCCATCATGACATAGGACAGATTGGCAGAGAAATTTTTTTAGAAATAGTTTTTGTCGACGAAGACTATAAAACTGAGGAATGATATTTCCTCATTTATTCAACAGAATGGAGAATCATTATATGGCACATGGGAGCAATTCAAGGAATTACTGAGGGGATGCCCACACGACGGTCTTCCTGTCTGGTTTTAAGTACAAGCCTTTTATAACGAACTGAATATGAGCACTAGATAGATGATTAATGCAGCGGTAGGAGAAACACTCACTAACAAAATGCTAGATGCCACATATGAGTTAATTGAGGAGAGGTAAATGAACAATATCAGTGGTATTAATCTATAGCAAAGCTGTCTAAACTCGCCAGATTGTATGACGTGGATGCAGTGATAGCATTGGCAGTCTAAGTGGAACTATTGAGTAAAAAGATTGATGAACTTTTAGTAAGGTCTTGCAATGTGAATTATGTGGAGGAGGCCACACTAGTGCTGAATGTGTTGAAAGTGTTAACTACATGGGTAATGCTCAAAGATAAGTATTTAATTAACTATTATTAAAAAAGAAAATACTTGAGGAGTTGTCTACATTTTCCCTAAACGCGGAATGATCTGCAATTTTGCAAAACAAACCTAAAAAATTACATGATCCAAGTAGTTTTACTATACCTTGTACTTTTGGTAGTTTGTTAGTTGAGAAAGCTCTTGCATATTTGAGTGCAAGTATAAATCTTATGTCATCAAAGATGTTCACACAATTGGGACTGGGAGAACCAAAATTGTCTCGGATGAGTTGACAATTAGCTGACAGATTAATTAAACACCCGTGCGAAGTAATTGAGGATGTACTGGAAAGAGTCGATAAATTTATTTTTCCAGTAGATTTTGTGATTTTAGATATGGACAAAGATAAGAAAGTGCCTTTAATTCTCGGCAGACCATTTTTAGCTACCTCTAAAGCATTAATTGATGTGAGTAGCGGTAAGTTAGTTCTTAGAGTAGGAGATAAAGAGGTAACATATTACATATCTAAATCTATGCAGAAACCTATTGAGAAGAATGATACTTGTTGTTCTATTGATATTGTGGATTTTGGAGTTACAATTTTTTTGTAGGAACTTATTAACAGTAATATTTTGGAAGAGTTTATAACATAATAAGAACAACACAGTAATGCATAAATATCAACCAAGCAAGACGTTGTAGAAAAAAAGGATGTAAAAATAAATAAATCTTTGAAAACATATTACCAGAGGAAGTCAAGAAGTCAAAGCTCTCAATTGACGATCTGCTAGTTTTGGAGCTAAAAGTCTTACCCGAACATCTCGAGTATGCCTTTTTGGAAAAAGAATTAAAAATTTTAGTAATTATTGCCTCTAATCTCAGCGAGGAGCAAAAATTCAAACTTGTCAATTTGTTGAGAGAACATAAACGTGTCATAGCTTGGAAAATTTCTCACATAAAAGGTATAAGTGAAACATCCTAAGCTTATTATCTGTTTAATCATGTTATTACTCTTCACTTAATAATAAATCTGTAAATAACTTAAAAAATTTTCATATTTGCATATAAGAGAATACAGCCCGGCCTGTAGCTCAGTCTATAACATGGCTCTTGTTAGTGTAATACGTCCTATGGGCACGAGCCTGTATTATACTACCACATTCCTGTTTATCTGCATACAATACTCATGTTTTTTAGGCATGGTTTGTATGCATATGTTGTATCCCTATATATCAACCTAATATCATTCTGGAATAAATCACATACGAATATAACAATCATATAGTAAAATAATCCAATCATATCATCATAACACACAATATCATACAAATGTCTATCTAAACATGTTTAGACAAATATATATATAATCTGGCTGTAGAGAGAGGAGTTGCTGAGGAGCGGCAGCTAACCCACTTGCTAGGTTATCTTCAATAAACTTTTATTTATTACATATTCCTAAAATAAAATATACAATCGTAGTTGGTGAGTTGCGGACTTAGTGAATAATCATCTATGATGAATTATCATTTTATAATAATACCAACTCTATGAATTGAAGTCTATATTAAAACACTTATTCTTTATTCATTTCTGACTGCTATATTTGTATGCCTTATTCTTTTCTTATGCCTCTATCAAATAACCTAATTCATTTACTTGTAACTCATTTTCATCAATTTCATAATTACTAGGAGTGTAAATCGTAATCGTAGTTGTAACTTAGAATTGTTCTTATAAAACTATCATATATACATATCATGCACTCTATAATGATTAATATCATATCTCAGTGTATACTGCCTCTCTAGTAATATACTTCCTCTCCAGTATGATCGATCATATAATCACAAATCAATCACCACCATATCTATCATCACCATATCAATCACCACTAGTATCACATATTAATATAATGCATATAATCAATAATAATCGCTCGTATGTCTGTACAAATTTGTATGCAAAATCGTTCACATATCTGTTCGCATTTTGTTTCATGTATTATGTACCTGCATTTATTTCAATTCTTATACCTTGTATTAGATCTCATTTCATTTCATTTATCATGTACCTATTTGATCATTCAATTGTATATTTATAATCAATTGTATGTAATACTATTAATTGTATTAGTTGGAATACAATTTTGTATCTGTATAAATACATATGTATAAAGTCATGGATGATCATGTACTTCTTCGATCATATCTTAGAATTCTTTATTCCTATTACACGTATATTCTTTATTTCTTTTAGGCAATGTCCATAATTTATTATTTCTGATTTCCTTTAAAGTTTTATATGTATCTATATATGACTTTATAATCTCTTATATGATTTATTTTCATCTCTATCATAATTTTATCTTTTATTATCTTTCCTAGAATTTTATTTATAACTATACTATTTCTATCTCAACATAGCAATCATTCATATGCATATGTTGTCATTTTCCATATGCAAAAAAAATTGTCTTTTCTATGTTTTACGTGCATCTACCATTGAATCTCAATAATCAATAAACCATCAAATAAAACCCTTTAACTATCATCCTCATAGCATATGGATAATCCCTGCACATCTCATCAACAATTTCTCACACGCTAGCAATTCTAACAATTCATATAAATCTATATCCACGAACATTCCATCACAACCATCATGGAATATACTTTTAATTATCTTTCCTTTTAGTGTTCACACATCTAACCATATTTAAATGTGAATCTGGATTACTCACCCATATATCCGTAATATCCAAAGCTCATCCAAACTCCGATGCTGATGCTGATATCCAATAAAATAGCCCTATAAACAAGAATAATTTTCTTATAACTCAATATCATTTTGACAATAGCACTCTAACCAACCTATCAGTATAAATTCTAAAAATTATACCAAAGAAATTAAGAACTCAGCAATCATTCTTACCTCTATACCTCTGCGATTGTTTATACCATGTTTCTTAAAATTGGTATTTGATTTTCTCCATTGTACTATTTTTCTCTCTCTTACTAACTCTCAATCTTTCTCTTTCCCATGAAACTCTCTCTCTCAACTCTCTCGCTCTATTTTTATTTTTTTCTTCCATTTTATCTTTCTCTGCATCCTTTTATTCTCAAATAATCCTCCTCATGCTTTATTTTCCTAAGTTTTTGGATTTTTTTCCAGATTTTCTAAACTACACGTGGTCACAACAAACTACAAGGCGTAGTTGCCACCTCACGTCTATTGTCCATCCTTTGTACTTGATTACGCGTGGTCATACGTACTGCGCATAGTCCATCATGCGTAGTGTCCCACCCTTTGTACTTTGTGAATTTCTGCAAAAAATCATTTATTTCTGTATACCTACTATCAACCATCAATCAACTCATAATTAACCCTTCATTTTCTTTAATTTATTGACTAAATTATAAATTTCATTAATCATTTTAATTATTTTATTAAGTATAGGGTTTAAGGATGGGAATATTACAATAAGCCCTTTCTTATTGTAGTCCTAAAATACTAATGGAAGATGATTTTAAATCTTTGGTGCAGCCTCATCAAAGAATTAATCCGAACATGAAGGAAGTAGTTAAAGTAGAAGTGATTAAGCTTCTAGACGTAAGAATAACTTATTTTATTTTTGACAGTGCGTGGGTAAGTCCTGTACATGTAGTACAAAAGAAAGGAGATATGACAGTGGTAAAAAATGAGAAAAATGAACTCATACTGACACGAATAGTAATAGGATGGAGAGTATGTATTGATACGGGTGAATAAACGATGCGATATGAAAAGACCATTTTTTGTTGTCGATCATCTATCAAATGTTGGGAAGGTTAGCCATCCATGAGTATTATTGTTTTCTTGACGGTATGTCTAGTTATTTTCAGATTCCAATAGTGCTGGAAGATCAAGAAAAAATAACCTTCATGTGTACATATGAGACATATGCTTATCAGAGGATGCCATTTGGACTCTGTAATGAGCCAACGACTCTTCAAAGATGTATGATGGCAATTTTTGATGAACTGGTTTAAGATATTCTGGAGGTATTTATGGATGATTTTTCAGTTTACGGTTGCCTCAATAATTTAAAATGTGTGATAGAACGTTGTGAGGAAACAAATCTTGTTTTTAATTGGGAAAAGTGTCATTTTATCGTACAAAAAGGTATAGTGTTAGAACATAAAATATCTGTCAATGGAATTAAGGTAGATAAAGCAAAAATTGAGACAATTGATAGATTACCACTACCTTCTACTGTTAAAGCTATCAAGAGTTTTTTAGTTCATGTCAATTTTTATAGAATATTTATAAAAGATTTTCTAAAATTACTAGACCTTTGATAAAAATACTTGAGAAAGATTTGCCTTTTTTATGAAAATTGTTTACAAGCTTTCAATTTAATGGCACGAAAATAGTTAGAATTAATTTATTAGAAAATAGGATTAAAACAGGCATAAATCAGAATGAAACGGGCTTAATTGTAGAAAAGAGCAGATGAGCACGAGCTGGGGCATGGTCGTGCCACGGGACGTGCTCATCCCTGCTGGAAATGATTGGCACGATGGGTTGCATAAGACGTGCTTAGATTGTGCCAGGAACATAGTACACGACTTGAGGCATGACCCATGCCGAGGGGCGTGCCGTTCAAAAACCAAAATGCGATGTATCATGTCAAACACTTCTTTTCTTACAGAAACAACTCACAAGATATACTAAAAACCACATAGGAACCTTAGGGCGATTGAGGAATGATTCTTGGTTAGAAGTTGGTCGATTCTTGTCAAAAACAATGTGTAAGAAGTAAGCCCTAACTCTTTGTGTAGTTAGCGTAAATTTCTGGAAAATATGGGTGTAAAAAAGTTACGAATTTGATAGTTGAGATGAAAATGGATGAATCATGGGCTGAAGTACGTAGGATTAGTTGTATAAGAGATAGAATGGACAACGTGGATGGTTTATGAGATTTAAATCAGAAATTTACCAGATTGTGGGATTTAGAGTTATGGTTTAAAAGAGAAATTAAGGGTTTTGACTAAATTGAGTCTTAATTGACTTAATTGATGTGTGAAATGGTTTATTCATACCATTGTGTGATAATTGTGTTATAGGAGAGGATTTACAAAACCCAACTTCACGAATTTAGAGGTAAGTGCCTTTTACACTTACCATTGTATGTCTTGCATCTGTATGGTTAAGCATACATAAAAAATTGCGTATTTGTTAAGATGGTAGCAAGCATATGTCATTAATGGAAATAATGTGAATGTCGTTTGGACTTCTATGATGATATGTATGATTTATGTGAAAATGATGTGAATGGTATTTGAGCTTATATGGCGATATGGTGTGAGATATGATTTGAATGTAAGAAAAATATATGAGCTTATGTTTGGAGTTTTTGGATGATAATGAGTAATTTGCTATGCAATGTCATGGTTGATCTACAAATGAACGATGAGATATGGTTATGAATTTGTGGGAAAATTCTTGCTAGTAATGTGGTTTAATACATGTGACATGATAATTTACTTGTTGTGTGAAGGTTGTAATGATTTGCATATCATTCATATGTTGCATAAACATGTGTGACATGGTCGTGAGAATTTTGAGCGAGAGCTCGCTGCAAGACTGAGTCTGAGGATATTCTAAGCGAGAGCTCAATGCCAACTGGGCCTGAGGAAAAAGTGCAAGACCCCGAGGCATATTGTATGGAATTGCATTGGCATCATGATGCATTCATCCTTGTTAATGCATATTGCATGAATAAAATGAAAAAAAATGATGCCATAGATATTGTATATATGTGTATATCAGAAAGTTACTATGAATATGTGATTTCACGACTATGATGAGTTATGATATGTGCCTATGCTTTATATGAATCTTGAATGATGAATGAAGATTATGGTTCATGAAATGTTATATAAATTATAAAGTTGACTGGTAAATGGTTAAGTTGGAAATGGTTTTAGGGAATGAGTTTGTTGTGTTTTAGTATATAATTGTGAAGCAGTAATGTTGGCATGAATGGTATGTTGAATGGCTGATTTGGTGTTGTGAATTACTGTGTTTTGGATTTAAATCAGTGTGTCAGAATGGTGGGAGTGCCAACCAGTACGACCTCGTGCCAGACACCATGAACTTGTGCCAAGTAAAATAAGGGTCGTGCTGAGCTACTAACTTAGTTCAAGAATGTTAACACGACGCCCGTGCTGACCGGCACGAGCTCATGCCAGATAAACTAATTTTTATTGTGAAGAGAACGAGGGTCGTGCTCATAGGCATGTCTGTGTTTCCTGGGTATTTTCTAACTTAAATAAAGCTGAATTAAAGCATAGATTGGATAAGGATTAACTTGTAACAATTCGGAAAAAATTTTGTATTAAAATGAAGTGTAAAATGAAGTTAAATAAGTGTTTAAACATTAATAAAGGGAGGTTGATTGAAGGTTGACATAAGGATTATGTGAAATAACCAAGGAAAAGGAGAAATGCTGAAAATAGCAAGGTACGTGCGGTGGCAGCAAAGTACACGTTGTGGGCACTACAGCGTGTAGTCCACTGCTCACCACGTGCAGTCTACGGATTGCTGGAAAAACATATAAATTGAACAATCGAGACTTTGAGAGAAACATCAAATAACAAACCCTTAATTCCAGAGCAAAAGAAGGCCCGAGAGAGCTGAGAAAAGTGAGATGGTGATAAAAGGAAGTGATTTAGCTAAAGTCTTACACTCATCCATCCTAAGTTCAGAAGGTAAATAAGTATAAAGTTTAAGTAGGTTTATGGTTTGATCTTTGCTCATTTGGTTGGCTTTTAATTGAGATTTTGTTGCTTGAAATGGGAGCCTTACGTAGAGGAAACTGAAATTGATGGCTCGTATGTGTTAGGAAGAATGTTAGAAAGAAAGATTTGAGAAAAAGAGTTGAAAACATAGGGTTTACATAGGGTTTATGCTGAAAGTTGTAAACCTTGTTGATTTAATGTGGTTGAATGGAAATTAATGCTGGAAAACTATGTTATTGAAGGATTAGAACTTGAATA